>CM075988.1:23749861-23806623 GCA_038087875.1 Malacoraja senta
GTGGGAGGAATCCGAAGATCTCGGAGAAAACCCACGCAGGTCACGGGGGAGAACGTACAAACTCCGTACAGACAGCACCCGTAGTCGGGATCGAACCCGGGTCTCCGGAGCTGCATTCGCTGTAAGGCAGCAACTCTACCGCTGCGCCACCGTGACCGCCCTGGTAAGCGTTTTATCATTTTAAAATGATAAAACACTTGCCACCTCCCATACCTGCATCTCAGGGGCCTCCACCTGACTAGTGCGATCGACAGCGGGTCCCATAACGGCCCAAACAGCCACTTCACAACCCACAACCCACAGAACTGAAGTGAAAGCAAGTTGTCCACGAGCTGAGCAGAGGTAAATGGGCCATTCTAGCATTAGAGCCATCGAATCATAGAGTGATACAGTGTGGAAACAGGCCCATCGACCCAACTTGCCCACACCGGCCAACAATGTCCCACCTACTCTAGTCCCACCCGCCTGCGCTTGGTCCATATCCCTCCAAACCTGTCCTATCCATGTACTAGTACACTGTAAAACACATGCACGATTGCAACGTGTTAAAAGGAACTGCAGATGCTGGTTTAAACCAAAGATAGACACAAAAGGCTGGAGTAACTCAGCGGGTCAGACAGCATCTCTGGAGAAAAGGAATGGGTGACGTTTCGGGTCGGAACTCTTCTTCAGACTCATTTCCCATTTCGAGTGTGGGGACCCAACACAGACAGTGGAGTACAGAGTCACCAGTTGCCCCAAACTCCGGCCACTGAATGGTGAACGAGGTGTGATTGACCTGGACGATGACACGTTGGCCTGGCTCGCCTCAACGGAGCTGCAGGTCTGAAAGACATACGACAGCGAAATCTGAGGTGCTGTTCCTCCAATTTACCTTTCACTTAAAATGATTTTAGTTTTTTTCCATCCGAACTTTGCTCACTTTCCTCCTTTAAGTCCAAACATCTCATAAACTCTTTTTAAAATTTCACGGCATCTACTCAAACCCAGTCCTGTACAGAATCAACCTTCCAGCCTTGCTGGGGCCTTCACCTTCGACTAGGAGGATGCCATTTGGCCTCCCACCACTTAACAAAATTCATGGTCGTTCTCGGTCAGTTTTGTCCGACATACATTAAGAGCTTTGATTGAGATAAATTCATCAACGGCTTCTTGCAGGTCAATTCTAAACAGGACCACACCTGCCAAGGTGGAAGTCCAATCGTCAGTTTTGCCTTTTATTCTGTACCATTTATCTGAGGATGGATGTGCTGGCGGTGGGGAGGGTCCTGAGGAGGTTTACAAGAATAATCCTGCTGATGATGGGAGTTGATATACGAGGAGCGTTTGATGACACTGGGCCTGTACTCGCTGGAGTTTAGAAAGATGAAGGGGAGATGTCATTGAAACCTCCTGGATAATGAATGGGCATGGAGAGGATGTTGCCGTTACTGGGAGAATCTAGGACCAGAGGAAACAGCCTCAGAATAAAAGGACGTACCTTCAGAATAGAGATGAGGAAGAATTTCTTCAGCTAGAGGGTGGTGAATCTGTGGAATTTATTATCACAGATGGCTTTGGAGGCCAAGTCATTGGGCATTTTTAAAGCGGAGATTGATAGATTCTGGATTAGTAAGAGTGTCAAAGGTTACGGGTAGAAGGCAGGAGAAGTGGGTTGAGAGGGAATAATAGATCAGTCATGATCGAATGGTGGAGCAGAGGATGGGCCGAATGGCCTAATTGTGCTCTTATGTCTTATAACCTTGTGAAATCTTTCCATCCAATCCTGTGCCAAATAATCCATGTGCCATAAACCAAAGCAGTTGAGGCCAAGTCAATGGATATTTTTAAGGCGGAGATTGACAGTCTAGATTAGTACGGGTGTCAGGGGTTACGGGGAGAAGGCAGGAGAATGGGGTTGAGAGGGAGAGATAGAGCAGCCATGGTGGAGTAGACTCGATGGGCCGAATGGCCTAATTCTGCTCCTATCACTTATGATCTTTGGCCAATCCAACATCTACACAATGTGGCTGTGACATGATTGGCCAAGTCACCCCAACCCTTCTCAATGGCCTTTGCATGAAATAGCCAATGAATGTTCTTCTCAGCCCCTATCTCCTCTCCCCCTCCCCCTCACCCCCCCCATTACCACCCAGCTGAATATCTGCTACATTTCACACACTGCCGATCATGCATCTTGTCTGCTTGTGTTTTGAGTCAGTTTCCGTGTCATTTATAGATGCCCGCAGTCGATGGCATTGTTTTGAACATGCATGATGATCACTGGTGTGTGTGTGTGGTCCAACATGGAGGTAGGATGCAATGTAACATCTGTTGGTTCAGGAACTCATCTCCGAACTCAGACTCACGTCTGGCACACGCCCCGAATATCTTTACTTTTCACGCACTCTTGACCATGCGGTTTGTCCACTTCTGTTTTTAAATCAGCTTGTGGGCATTGATAGTAAAAAACATACAAATATATATATTGAAAACACCCAGCAGCTCAGGCAGCAAATGTGGGAGGGGAACCAAGCAAGGGTTAGCATGCCTACCAAGATGCTCCAAAGATAGACACAAAATGCTGGAAATTGCCTGGAGATGAGAGGAAATTCTTAACGGATGTTCTGGGAACATCCTTGCCTCACTCACCAGTTTGCAAATGTTTTTGTCTCATTCCCGCTCCAAATGAAGGAGCAGTGGCCCGGGTGGCACCGGGACCCAGGAATCTCTGTCAAGAGCAAACAGAAGCCCAGTGAAAATTTTAGTTTAGAGATACAGCACGGAAACAGGCCCTTCGGCCCACCGGGCCCGCGCTGACCAGCGATCTCCACACATTAACGCTATCCTACACCCACTAGGGACAATTTTTACCTTTACCAAGCCAATTAACCTACAAACCTGTACGTCTTTGGAGTGTGGGAGGAATCCGAAGATCTCGGAGAAAACCCACGCAGGTCACGGGGAGACGTACAAACTCCGTACAGACAGCACCCGTAGTCGGGATCGAACCTGGGTCTCCGGAGCTGCATTCGCTGTAAGGCAGCAACTCTACCGCTGCGCCGCCGTGACCGCCCTGGTAAGCGTTTTATCATTTTTAAATGATAAAACACTTGCCACCTCCCATACCTGCATCTCAGGGGCCTCCACCTGACTAGTGCGATCGACAGCGGGTCCCATAACGGCCCAAACAGCCACCTCACAACCCACAACCCACAGAACTGAAGTGAAAGCAAGTTGTGCACGAGCTGAGCAGAGGTACATGGGCCATTCTAGCATTAGAGCCATCGAATCATAGAGTGATACAGTGTGGAAACAGGCCCATCGACCCAACTTGCCCACACCGGCCAACAATGTCCCACCTACTCTAGTCCCACCTGCCTGCGCTTGGTCCATATCCCTCCAAACCTGTCCTATCCATGTACTAGTACACTGTAAGACACATGCACGATTGCAACGTGTTAAAAGGAACCGCAGATGCTGGTTTAAACCAAAGATAGACACAAAATGCTGGAGTAACTCAGCGGGTCAGACAGCATCTCTGGAGAAAAGGAATGGGTGACGTTTCGGGTCGGAACTCTTCTTCAGACTCATTTCCCATTTCGAGTGTGGGGACCCAACACAGACAGTGGAGTACAGAGTCACCAGTTGCCCCAAACTCCGGCCACCGAATGGTGAACGAGGTGTGATTGACCTGGACGATGACACGTTGGCCTGGCTCGCCTCAACGGAGCTGCAGGTCTAAAAGACATACGACAGAAGAAGAAGACTCATTTCTCAATTCAGACGAAAGAGTCCGAAGAAGGGTCTCGGCACGGAACATCACCCATTCCTTCTCTCCTGCAATGCTGTCTGACCCGCAGGGTTACTCCGGCACTTTGTGCCTATCTTCTGCAGGATTACAATGCCGGATAGCAGATTGTAAAAGATTCACAGCCTATCGTTGCAAGAAAAAATAATAAACCTTTGAAGTTCTGATGCTAATCAAAACAAAGGAAGTAGTGGGGAACAAAGTGGATGAATTCTGTAGCTGCTATCTCATGCCTTCCCTCCCCCATTGATGTTCTCTGTTGCAGCACACGAGCATGGTTCAGTTTTCACTCACCACCCGTGTCAGATCTGATTAGACAACGCGAAGCTAATCCCACAATTGATCAGCACGTCTGTAGTGAGTGGTAACTCAAGATCTTGATTTCAGATGAGAAACCTGAATGACTCAGATACCTTAACATGACCTTTAGATGGGTCGGGGCAGAGGCAACACGTTCGGCATTAAATCCGGGACAGGCGCTGTTCCCGGCTCAGGGGATGGGCAAGGTTCTGACACCCCACTCTGGGAAAATGCAAACGCACGTCTCATCTCACACCAGAGTGGCAAATCCAGGAAGACTGCGTGAAACAACAGGAAACAAATTGGGAGATCTAGGCCGTGTAGGAAGGAACTGCAGATGCTGGTTTACACAGAAACATAGAAAATAGGTGCAGGAGTAGGCCAATCGGCCCTTCCAACCATTCAATATGATCCTTCTGAACCTTCTGAATCTTGAAGTCGGCAGGGCAGTACTCTGCATATCGCCAACTTGGACAATTTTACATTTTATCAAGCCAATTAAACAACCCAATTAACCTACAAACCTGCACGTCTTTGGAGTGTGGGAGGAAACCGAAGTTCTCGGAGAAAACCCACGCAGGTCACGGGGAGAACGTACGTACAAACTCCGTACAGACAGCGCCCGTAGTCGGGATCGAACCGGGGTCTCCGGCGCTGCATTTTGCCGTAAGGCAGCAACTCTACCGCTGCGCCACCGTGACTGCCCTCATGGCTGATCTTCCAAAATCAGTACCCCCGTTCCATTCTCCCCATATCCCCTTGATTCCATTAGCCCCAAGAGTTAAATCTAACTCTCTCTTGAAAACATCCAGTAAACTGGCCTCCACTGCCTTCTGTGGCAGAGAATTCCACAGATTCACAACTCTCTGGGTACCTTTGAACCAAAGACAGACACAAAAAGCTGGAGGAACTCAGCGGGTCAGGCAGCATCTCTGGAGAAAAGGAATGGGTGACATTTCGGGTCGAGACCCTTCTTCAGCCCAATTTTTATCCTTGGACTAATTTCACTGGGGAAGAACATTTGGTTAGACACCATTTCCGTTTGTGTACAAAATGGCACATTCCTAACATTAACCTCACAAAGCACATTATTGGTCCCGATGTACCGAGAGCCACACTTGTGCTTTGGAAGCACAAACTCCCTGCCTGCTGTGGGCTCACTCACTAGAGAGAGTTAGATATAGTTCCCAAGGAATCAAGGGATATGGGGAGAAAGCAGGAACGGGGTACTGATTCTGGATGATCAGCCATGATCATATTGAATGGCTGTGCTGGCTCGAAGGGCTGAATGGCCTCCACCTGCATTTTCTATGTTTCTATGTCTATGTTTCTGTGAGACACTTGTGGCCTGGATCATCGACATTGACCTCGACTCCAATGACTTATGAAGAGCGAGTTATTTAAAGTTGGGAACTCGATAGAGACAAGAAGGCTACAACGTGCCCAGTTGGAAGATAAGGTGCAGATCAGTGTTGTAGCAGTGCAGGGGGGGGGGGGGGGGGGCATAGAGAGTGTGGGAGTGGGCCGGTGACTTAAAGTGGCAGGCAACCAGAACTCAGGGTTACTCACTCCTGCAGAGCTGCCCTGAAAATCTATTTGGGTGCTGTCTGTACGGAGTTTGTACGTGCTGCCCGTAACCAGTGTGGGTTTTCTCCGGGTGCTCCGGTTTCCCCCCACACTCCAAAGCCGTACAGGTTTGTAGGTTAATTGGCTTGGTATAATTGTAAATTGTCCCTCGTGTGTGTGTGTAGGATAATGCAAGTGTGTGGGGATCGCAAGTGAATTGCTGTTTCACCCGGGAATATTAATCTTGCAGGGAATTGAAACAAAGTTTAATGAGATTCATGAGATAAAGCGATTGTCCTAAACGAGAGAGATTGTGCATACAAAGTCTGTATTTTCTAAAATGGGTGCTGGCAAGATGATTTCCCTGATGAGGGGTTGGTCACTTGCATCAGTAATAAAGATCTTTTTAATATACAAGGTAGGCAAAAATGCTGGAGGAACTCAGCGGGTGAGGCAGCATCTATGGAGCGAAGGAATAGGTGACGTTTCGGGTCGAGAACCGGAAAGCATCTATGGAGCGAAGGAATAGGCGACGTTTCGGGTCGAGACCCGGAAGGGTCTCGACCCGAAACGTCACCTATTCCTTCCCTCCATAGATGCTGCCTCACCCGCTGAGTTCCTCCAGCATTTTTGTCTACCTTCGATTTTTCCAGCATCTGCAGTTCTTTCTTTAAAAAAATTTTAATATACAAAAAATGGACTCTTTAGTTATTCTCTCCTTTGCAAAGGCTCTGGTGGTTGGTAGTTGAATATATTCAAGTCAGAGTGTACTAGGTGTTTCAACATTAAGATTCAAGAGAGTTTATTGTCATGTGTCCCAGATAGGACAATGACATTCTTGCCTTGCTACATTAAGGAGATGACTTGAGGAATAGGGGCAGCGTTTACGAGTGTGAAGTCGAGCTAGATTATCGACCATGAAATTATTGAACGGCAGCAACTAGATAGCGGTCCTGAGCTCCCATTTATCTCATTGGAGACCCCCTGACTATCTTTAACCAGCACTAAACATTATTCCCTTAATCCTGTATCTGTACAGTGTGGACGGCTTGATTGTAATCATGTGTAAGAAGGAACTGCAGATGCTGGTTTACACCGAGGATGGACACCAAATGTTGGAATAACTCAGCGGGACAGGCAGCATCTCTGGGGAAAAGAAATAGGTGACGTTTCGGGTTGAGACCCGTCATCATGTTTAGTCTTTCCACTGACTGGATAGCACACGACAACAAAAGAGCATTTCACTGGACCTCGGTACATGTGAGGCTAATAAACGGAACTAAAACAGATGGTCACCTCCCAAATCCAAGACTCAGCCACCAAGAGCAGCAGGAAGACATGGGCAGGTTTCCTTCCAAGTCGCACACCATCTTGACTTGGGTTGAAGCCTGGGACTCATTCCTGAACCATGTAGTGAAAGTACCTTCACCTGTGGTTCAAAATGGAGGCTCACCATTTCTCATGGGCAATTAACAATGGGCATTCGATTAAAAAAAAAGAGAAACTATTTTGTTTGTTGGGAGAGTTCAGGAAGTCAAAATCTCAGTTAGGACACATTGGTGATAAGAACTTCCTTGAAACTTTTTGAATAAGAACATAACTCCTTTTCTCATTGCAATCAATACCTGTTGCTGAATGATCCAAACTCTCAAGTGGTGGATAATGTTCACCATTCCAGCTTCCTTCCACCTCTCTAACTAAAGCAGGAACAGTTGGAAAAGATCATCAACCTGACCTATAGACACAAAAAGCTGGAGTAACCCAGCGGGTCAGGCAGCATCTCTGGAGAAGAGGAATAGGTGACCTTTTCGGGTCGAGACCTTTCTTCAGTCAGAGTTACTCCAGCTTTTTGTGTCTATCTTTGGTTTCAACCAGCATCGGCAGTTCCTTCCCACACATCAACCTGACCCAGTCATTCATATTTCTCTCTCCACCGATGCTGCCTAACCTGTCGAGTGGCTCAACCACTTTCTGCCTTTGTTTTAGATGGCCGGTGGTATTTTCTTTAGGATCGATGTATTATGAGAAGATGAGAAGTACAAGAGTCAAAAACAAAATCTCTGCTCTGAGCGGTGGAACCAAATAGATAAATCTCTCCCCCACCTGCATCCCTGCAGTGACTCAGACTGTGCCCTGTGGGTAGCAACTGCCCACAATGACTCATTTCCCAGCACCAAGGTTGCTGACACCCATAACACCCTTAATGTCAGTGGAAGGAACAATAATGTAGGCTCAAATGTAGTCGAAACACACTTACAATCTGTAAATGATTGAATAATTAAGACATCAAAAGATAATAACTCCATGCACGCACTAATTATTCTTAAAGGGAATGCAGGCCTTCAATAACTTAACACAGAGTAGGCTGATTAATAAGATCAGGACCTTTACAATCAAAGTGCACCACGCCAACTAAAGAGACGCAAAACTGAAACCAGAGTAGGAGTTGACCATAATTACTTTGACCGTAAGTGTTGTTGGTGAAGTTCCACTGCTGGGTGCATGAATTGCTTCATTCATTCAAAGGCTCCATTATTAAGCATGAGGTTTTGGTGTGCAAAAGGCAATAGTTAAATGGAAGATAGACACAAAAAGCTGGAGTAACTCAGCGGGACAGGCAGCGTCTCTGGAGAGAAGGAATGGGTGACGTTTCGGGTTGAGAAGTCTGTAGAAGGGTCTCGACCCGAAACGTCACCTATTCCTTCTGAAGTCTGAAGAAGGGTTTCGGCCCAAAACGTTGCCTATTTCCTTCGCTCCATAGATGCTGCTGCACCCGCTGAGTTTCTCCAGCACTTTTGTCTACCTTCGATTTTCCAGCATCGGCAGTTCCTTCTTAAACACCCATTCCTTCTCTCCAGAGATGCTGCCTGTCCCGCTGAGTTACTCTAGCTTTTTGTGTCTATCTTCGGTTTAAACCAGCATCTGCAGTTCCTTCCTGCACAGTTAAATGGAAGTTGTGGAAAATGGGAATTGGTTAATATAGTGTTCCAATAATTTGTAGATTAGAACGGAGAAATGGGGGGGGGGGGGGGGGGGGGGGAGGGTCAGATATGTAAGTAAACTATAGAAGTAACAAAAGCAAGTCACTGGGACTATCATTTAACAGGATTGTATTACAGGTTGTATTGAATTTGTGTTGGGGTTACACAGAATGGCGAGAAGATCCGGAAAATATTTTAGGACGAATCAGGAAAAAATTGAAAGGGATGGGACCACCAAAAAAAATCTTCAGGGTGATCTTTTAGACTTTTGGGTTTAGAGATATAGCACGGAAACAAGCCCTTCGGCCTAACAAGTCCGTGCCAACCAGCGATCTCCCCTTATATCCACACACACACACTATCCTACATCCTAGAGACAATTTTACAACTTTACCAAAAACAATTAACCTACAAACCCACGTGTCATTGGAATGTGGGAGAAAACCGGAGCATCCAGAGAAAACCAACGCGGTCACTGCGAGAACGTACAAACTCCGTACAGACAGCACCCGTAGTCAGATTTGATAGAAGTCTTCCAAGTTACAAAAGAGCTTCACTGTATTCTTGCCGCAAAGATGTTTCCACTTGTTCAGGAAAACAATCACAGAGTGATAAATACGACAGTCACAGTGAAGTCCAATTAGGAATCACTCACACCTTCCCCAGAGAAACCATTCACCTACTCCAGATCAACGGGGTGGCTGCGGGAAGATTCACAAACTCAACCCATGCCCATCTCCTTGTGAGAAACACAGAATATTCCTCATTTTGGTGCCCAGGTCACCTCTGTCCACATTGAGTGTGCCTTGGTTTACACTCTCCGCTCCACCAGCCTCCCCCATTCATCACACCATCCCATACAATTCCCACTTACTTTAACAATATTCCATTAGCAGACATACCTTCCCCTCCCCTTCACTTTCCTCATTCTGAGGGGACTGTTCCTTTCATCACTCTTCACCCAAGATGCAACTCCCATTCCTTGAAAGCATCCCAACCCACCATCCAAACATTCATGTCGGGACAAGCAGTCATTGATTCGCCTGTCCTCTGATCTCGTGTATTGCTGATGAAGTGGTCTCCACCACGTTGGAGGAGTTGATCGCAGATCGGGGTCACCACTTTGTGGAGTGCCCCCGTTCAGTCTGCCAGGTGTGGTGTGTCCTGAGTTACAGTGTCATAAACTCATAGAGTGATACAGCATGGAAACAGGCTCTTCGGCCCAACGTTCCCACACTGGCCAACATGTCACGGCTACACTAGTCCCACCTGCCTGCGTTTGGTCCATATCCCTCCAAACCTGTCCTAGCCATGTACCTGGTGGACCAAAATGCTGGAGAAACTCAGCGGGTGCAGCAGCCTATGGAGCGAAGGAAATAGGCAACGTTTCGGCTTGAAAAGTTGCCTATTTCCTTGGCTCCATAGATGCTGCTGCACCCGCTGAGTTTCTCCAGCACTTTTGTCTACCTTCGATTTTCCAGCATCTGCAGTTCCTTCTTAAACACAAGCCATGTACCTGTGTGCTTCTTAAACGTTAAGCTTCCAGTTTCCCAGTGTTAATTCTGCATCAAACTCCCTCTCTCTGCTCTTCTATCAACTCCTGCGCCGTTACAAGATGGTCCAATGTACGCTTGAGGAACAACGATACATTTTCCCTCAGGAAATGCTGTGGGCTAAGTCATGGAGCACAGAAACAGCCCTTCGGCCCAGTTTGCCCACCCCGACCATGATGCCCCATTTACACTAGTCCTACTAGCCTGTTTGGACCAAAGATCCTACAGCGAGCAAGATAGATCACTCGACGAAAAAGACGTAGTACGGTCATGGGCAGATTCATGGGTAATTTTCGGCCCCATTTCCGTAACCGGTTTCCGTCTCCGCTCCAAAGATCCCATAGGATACTAGTGCGGAGACGGAAGCCGGTTACGGAAACATCCTTGCAAAAATAAAAGTTGTTTGGGAAAAATCTTCTCCTCATTTTCAGAATTATAATTTATTAACACAAACTGTTCCCCCGCAACGTTGATTACACTGCGAGTCGGGTCGGTCGGGTTACAGAAATGGATGAAAAAAAGGCCCACGTTCCATTCTGTTCTACACGTCAGCCCATTGCATTTAGAAGGAGTGGTCTATCTTGCTCCACTATAGGATCTTTGGTTTGGACCATATCCCTCTAACCTATCCTATCCATGTACCTGTCCAAATGTCTTTTAAATGTTTGTATTGTTTCTGCCTCAACTACCTCCTCTGGCAGCTCGTTCCATATACCCATCACCCTCTGTGTGAAAAAACATGTTGCCTTCTCATATTCCTCTTAAATCTTTCCCCTCTCACCTTAAACTTATGTCCTCTGGTTTTCGATTCTCTACTCTGTGCATCTACCTTCAATGATCTTTTACACCTTCATAAGATCACCTCTCATCCTCTAATGCTCCGTGGAACACAGTCCTAGCCTACCCAACCTCTCCCTGTTGCTCATGGCCTGAAATCCTGGCCGCAGAAATCCTCGTAAATCCTCTCTGCATTTATTGAGGGCACAATAACGACTTTCACAATTTTGGGGAACTTGCTCTTGCTGTTGGTATTAGAACAAATTAATTCTGCTTTAAGCACTTTTCAAATGACCCGTTTTTTTTCACTGGAGTTTCCCGAGCTGGTCCCTGTAAATATTGTGTTGCACAGATGTCACGCTTTAATATTTTCTTGGTACTTCATGGCAAGTTCCTCTTTATCTTCGGGAGATTCCTTGCGTCGGTTTAAACATCTGGTTCATAGATTTTTTTTAAAAAACAATCAAAAACACTTTTCAATTCTCATTAAGAATGTTTCTCCATGCAAAAACATATATTTTTTTAAATTTCATTTATTTTATGAATGTCTGTATTATATAAACAAAAACAAAAACCAGCCTCTGGACCAAAAAGGTGCAAAAAAAGTTTCAAATGAAGATCTGCGACAGTTAAATCTGTCCAAGAAACACTTCCCTGGCGGAAACCCCATGTCATGTTCGTCTCCCTTCCCTCCCAAGTCCCCCCTCCCTCTGAGAGACTCCCCTCCTCCCTCAGGTACATCTCCAGAGAATGATGTACGATGAGATCACGCCCCAAACCCCAGCCCCTGCAAGCCCTTCCTCTTCCAACCACCAATGGCCAATGTGACAGCGTGTTCTCGGACAAAACTGGTAGAAGCCTCGCGGAGAGCAGCTGAAACACAGAGGCTGAGGGGAAGATGTTGTAGGCTGGGTTGAGCAAGCGGGTTGTCATTGCAGCCGGGAGCTGGAGCGGTTCTCAGCTGCGGTACAAACCCCCAAAGATGGATCAATTGATGGGTAATTCTGGGCTGCTGGCTGACAGCGATTAACAAGCCCTCGTGCTTTAGTTTAGGGCTCCTCCGGATTTGTGCTATGTTTCGGGCAGGTGTCCCGTGACTCCATTCACCTGTAAACCCCACCCCTCCCCTCCCCCATCAGTGAAACGACCTGCACCCTCTTGCTGTCCTTCCCACCCATCCAGGTGTGCTCGCAGGTGAGGAGCGACCATCTTGCTGATTCCTCGGGTCCTTCCGGCCTGGTGGCAGAAACAGTCGGCGGTCTTCGGAGTTCGTGGAGTGACACCTGGAGAAACTGTCCCGCCGTTTCACGCAACGTCACACACCTGTCTCTCTGCTACCCACTCATCGGATCATTTGCCATCAAAGCTCTTTAGATTTTTTGTTTTTCTTTGGGGGCAGTGAAGTTTAACCTCACCCACCCATGCCTTTCGGGAAACCCTAAGAGACGGGAAGGAGGTCTGGTTTCCACCCAACTCGTCGACTCCCAGTTACTCTGTCATTTTGTGTCTACCTGGTCTGCTTCCACCACAGGTCTCCGGAAACCACTGCTGCGTTCCAGGTGAACCTCCTCCCCAATCCATCCCTCCCCTCTCCACCCACCCAACCTACCCTGTGGACCCCGGTCTATCCTGCACGCACCCCGGGACAGAGATAAAACCTTGATTGAATCAGACCCAGAGAGACACTATATATTTCCTCAGCTCTGGAGCTGATGTTTCTAATCCCACACCACAACCCTGCATTGAAACACAGGCTGGGTGTGAATGGGTACGTCCTCAGCCTGAGAAACAGACCGGTCGTCAGGCTGGCGCAGAGATGGCTGGCTCGAAGGGCCGAATGGCCTCCTCCTGCACCTATTTTCTATGTTTCTATGATACAGGACAATGGGCAGCTGCGGGGAGGGGAGTGGGCAGTGGGGATAGTGATGACTGGGGCCGAGACCTATGACACCCCCCCCCCCCCCTCTCAACCACCACCCCTGCTGACACCAGGACCACCCTGACAAGATTGGCAACCCTTCTTGCGGAAGAGATCCTTCCTGGAATTTCCCCTGTCACAGTTCTGGATGGTTCTCGAGCGGAAAAAAAACAGAGTTACAGGAACCGTAAAAACAAAAATCACAGACTGAGGCGGAATATTTACAGCAATAATGAAATCCCTTTGCACAACAGCGGGCGAGGAAACCAAAATGAGAGAGGGAGAAGGAGAGAGAGAGAGAGAAAGAGAGAGAGAGAGAGACTGAGAGAGAAATAAAATTTTTTAAATGGAAAACGCAAATGTCTGGAAGTCTTTCGGCCGAGCTTACTCTGTTAAAAAATAATCTTTGACTCCCATTCCCCCCCCCCCCCCCCCCCGCCCCCCCACCCCACCTCCCAGCCCCTCCTCGGTATAAACTCTTCGTCTCCTCAGTTTTCTGGGCCTCACTTTTCGTAATAAAATTATTTTTTTTCAATTTTTCCCACCACTGTTGCTCCGTGACTTGCATAAACCCTAATTGTACGAAAAGTCGATGAGAGGAGCTTTAGAAGGGCATGTTGGCAGCGTTTCCCGGCCCAGGTACAAAGGTGATGGGCGTATCTAAGGACATGCTCCTCTGTCTTAACTGCTGGGGGAACATCATACTTTGGTGGGGTGGCGCAGCTAGAACGCCCACCTGAGGGGGCAGCATGTGTCCCCCCTGCCCGTACATCTCCCCCGAGAGGGAGAGGCTCCTCTGCTTGGCTTGGAGCATCATGTTCTGTTGGGCCATCAAGCTCTGCTGCGGAGACATGAGGACCTGGTGCAGGCTGTTGGTCATCACGCCGTGTTGGCCCGGCATGCCTGTCCTTGCCATCATGGGCCCCGGCACCTGC
The DNA here is from genome assembly GCA_038087875.1 of Malacoraja senta. NCBI lineage: Eukaryota > Metazoa > Chordata > Chondrichthyes > Rajiformes > Rajidae > Malacoraja > Malacoraja senta. Next base: position 23,763,682 of record CM075988.1, read on the forward strand.
CCCGGGTGGAATATGTGCATGCTCAGGCCCCTCTGCACCACCTGCTGCTGCTGCTGCTGCTGCTGCTGCTGCTGTCCGGCGAGGCTGGGTCGGCCGGGAGCACCCTGCTCCAGCATCATGCTGTGAAGGTTCATGAGGTGAGGGTTGGAAGACGGGGCTTTGGGCACCTGCGGTTCTCCTTTGGGGAAGTACTGCAGCGTGCTGCTGGGCCTCTCCGAGGGAATGATGCGCGACAGGTTGAACTCGGGGATGCCGCTGGCCGACGGCCGGATCACGTCCTGAAGCTCGGGGTCGTTGAGGACCGAGGCCACTCCCGAGAGCTGGTAGCCTTCGGCCACCGAGCGGACCGACACGCCCTTGGTCATCAGGTGCGGAGGCGGGGGAGGCGGAGGCTGCTGCTGCTGCTGCTGCTGCTGCTGGGAGGGAGCCGGTCCGGTGGGCACGCCGTGCGGGGGGACCCCGTCATCGTGGGACATGGCCATCCCAGGAGGGTAGACCTGCTGCATCCCGGAGCCCGGGGACTGCAGGGGGTTGTGGGGCTGGTGCTGCATCCGCTGGAGGACCATGGGATTCTGAGGTAGCATCTGGGAGCCGCCGCCGCTCAGCGGTCCCAGCGAGTCCTGGGACGGGTGCACCATCATGGGGCTCTGCACCCCCATGCCGGGTCCGTGGCCCTCGTGCATGCCGATGCTGGGGCCCATCATGCCCGGCGACGGCATCATGGACGGCGGGGGTTCGTGGGACAGGGGCTGCCCCACCATCCCCATCGCCAGGGGGCTGTTGGCTGATCCTGGCCCCACCACACTCTGAGACACCAGGTGCTGCTGTGGGTTCTGGCTCATTCCTGCAAGGCAACCGAAAAGGAAGTTATAAAAATGTCCCACTCCCCTCGCCAGCCATCTTAAATCCAATGTACACGACTAACAGGCCCCGCCACAACTTATAGGAACCCAGATGAAATTGAACAAGACATTATGACAGGTGACTAGATACTTAATCAGGTTGATCGAAGCATCATCAAGAGAGTCATGAGTGTTTTTATTGTCATGTGTCCCAGATAGAACAATGACACTCTTACTTGCTGCGGCACAACAGAATGTGTGATCACCAAAGACCCTACAGCGAGCAAGATTGACCACTCGTCGAAAAAGACGTAGTACGGTCATGGGCAGATTCATGGGTCATTTTCGGCCCCATTTCCGTAACCGGCTTCCGTCTCCGCACCAAAGATCCCAAAGATAACTAGTGCGGAGACGGAAGCCGGCTACGGAAACATCCTCGTAAAAATAAAAGTTATTTGGTAAAAATCTTCTCCTCATTTTCAGAATTTTAACTTATTAACACAAACTGTTGCCCCGCAACGTTGATTACACTGCGAGTCGGGTCGGGTCGGGTCCGGTTACGGAAATGGATGAAACAAATGCCCAGGTTCCGTTCCGTTGCGTACTACACGTCAGCCCATTGCATTTAGCAGGAGTGGTCTATCTTGCTCCGCTATATGATCTTTGGTGAACACAGTACACTGTAACCAATGTCATTAACATAGGAGGAGAAATAACAATGAAGCCACAGTGAGGAGGGATTCTGTTGTTCAGGTCCAAGACAGCATAAAGAGCAGAAATGTCCATGAGGGAAGAAGTGCCTGGGACATTGCTCTGACTTCAGGCCAGTATTTATCTTGGACCAATTTTTATGGCAGAGATGATTTGGATACATATCATTTCCATTTGTGTACATCACCGTCATGAGGCACAATATTGGCCAAGATGAACTGAGAGCTACACTTGAGTACGAGAGATGCTTTCACAAGCTCATAGGTTCTAGGAGCAGAATGAGGTCATTCGTCCCATCAAGTCTACTCCGCCATTCACTCATTGCTGGTCTATCTTTCCCTCTCAACCCCATTCTCCTGCCTTCTCCCCCCCCGACACCTGTACTAATCACAAATCTGTCAATCTCCGCCTTGAATATATCCATTGACTTGGCCTCCACCGCCGTCTGTGGCAACGAATCCCACAGATTCACCACCCTCTGCTTTGGAAGCACAAGTTCTCTGTTCACTCACCAGAGACGCCTGTGGGCTGGATCATGGACATTGACCTCTCTGGGGCCAGCTCGTCATCGGAAGTGGCGATGGTCTTAATCGCATCGTGGTAGAGCGGCGTGGAGCTCGGCATGGCGTACTTGGACATCTGAGACATCATCAGCGACAGGGGGTTCTGCGAGGGCGTTGAATCCGGAGAGTTGTACGGTAATCCGGGGCCGGGGCGCGAGGCGGAGACGATGGGGCCTGTTCAACGTGGACAGAGGGCAAAGAAAAACAGCTCTCAATATTGGTCCCATCTGATGAACCCATTCACTATTCAAGAGAGATCGTGACATGCCTCACACATACAAAAAGCCAGGAGCCAGGGGCTACCACCGTAGGGACGCTCATTCACTTGAACTGTGGATATTCAAAGGATAGATTTACATTGGAACTGACTGGGGTCTACACACACAGTGACCAACATTGGGGTACAGGTCCACATACAGTGACCAACATTGGGGTACAGGTCCACACACAGTGACCAACATTGGGGTACAGGTCCACACACAGTGACCAACATTGGGGTACAGGTCCACATACAGTGACCAACATTGGGGTACAGGTCCACACACAGCGACCAACATTGGGGTACAGTTCCACACACGCACACCAACCAACACTGGGGTAAAGTCCCACAGGTACCGCCCAACACTGGGGTACAGTTTCTCCAGGGCCAGGCACTCTCTGGGGGACAGTTGTACCATCATTCTCTCCCATTGAGGTGCAGATTGGTGAGAAACTGCCACTCCTGGACAATCTAAGCCATTTGTGAAAACCTGCATAGTTTCATGACTTCAATCTGCAAGTCTATCTGAAGCTCCTGGAAGAAGTGAGAGCTTCCAAGAGCCACGGTGGGCCCAGGTTGGGTTAAGTGGGTGTGACGGACACTGACAAATTCTGAAGCTGGCCACATCATGAAATAAAATTCTCCAGCCATCCTCAGATGAGGGGAGTAACTCAGCTACAATATCAAAAACAGCAGGACCTTCACACCTCACATCTAAATTCTCATTGAAGTCACAACAAATGTGCCTGCTGATGAAAGATCTCAATTGCACAGCATCTGGCTGCAGTTGGGTCGGAGCAAGTTTGTGGAGATGGGAAGAGATAGTGCGAGTGAGGGTGAGGGGCTGATCGTACAACTCTCAGCCAGCAGCACGTTCGTTGATCAAAGCTGTCAAGTGGCACCTTCTCATCCATCGTCTCCACGCCGAGGCTGAGCTTAGATTCTCCAAGATCTCATCACAGCCTTCGTCCAAACCTGGACCAATGACTTAATTCTGGAGGTGAGATGGCAGTGACGACTACATTTGATCCAAAGCCTGCTCTGCCTTGGCTAAGTGCTCACTCAGGTGTTCTGTATTCCAACCGTTATCTACCCCCTAGACCAGTGGTTCTTAACCTATGGGGGGTCATTTGGGGCTTTGCCAGGGGTCATGAAGGGGACACAAATAACGTATCAATTTGTTGAGCCCATGTTTAGGAACCTAACAAAGGTACATACCACATACAGTGTTTGGTTCACGTATGGGCGTACTGGTGCCAAAAAGGTTAAGAGCCACTGCCCTAGACACAAAAGGCTGGAGTAACTCACCGGGTCAGGCAGCATCTCTGGAGAAAAGGAATAGGTGACGTTTCGGGTCGATACCCTTCTTCAGACACAACCCGACCCAAATCGTCACCTATTCCTGGTCACCAGAGATGCTACCAGTCGGTCGGAAGGGAGAGTGGACGCTGGCGCGGTTTGGCTGCCGCTGCTCTCCCTTCACATTGTGTTTCTGAATTTGTTTGTTGTCTTTTTTGGATCGAATTTCTGTCTTTAATTTGTGTATTTGTGATGTCTTTAAGGCTCTGTCTCACGGTGTTGCGGTCATCGGCGGTGAAGCGCGGCGTCGCCGGTAGAGGGGACCGCACGGCAACGGCGAGAGTGCCGAGCCTATGCCACGGGAGCGCCGCACGGGTGCTGCGCGGGGGCCGAGTGATTAAGTACGGCTGGTCCCACGAGCTTGCGGTAAGTTAAAAAAAAAAGGGCGGGCCGACTGTGATGACGTCATTTCGGATCTGCGGGGCTGTGGCGGCGGCCGTGCCGCACACGTGCCTCACTGGCGGAGGCTGTGGCGGCAGTCGTGCCTCACTGGCGGAGGCTGTGGCAGTGCAAGTTCGACGCACGGCGCTCGTGCCTCACTGGCGGAGGCTGTGGCGGTGCAAGTTCGACGCACGGCGCTCGTGCCTCACTGGCGGAGGCTGTGCAGTAGGAAAAGTTTTTTGAACAGTGTTGGTTTTATTTTAGCACCGTGCGGTGTTGGGAACAACGCCGCACGGCCCCGGAATTGTGTGTTTGACCGAGTGCACGGTCTATGGCGGCCCAGGAGCGGTAGATTCTTCCTGTTTCGCCGCCAATGACCGCAGACTCGTGAGACAGGCCTTTTATAACTTATTTTACTCTGATTATATGTTTCTTTGTTAAATTTTGTACGGTGTCCTTGAGACTTTTATATAGGCGCCCTTAAATAAAATCTATTATTATTATTATTATTATTACCCGACCCTCTGAGTTACTCCAGCTTTTTGTGCCTATCTTCGGTTTAAAGCAGCATCTGCACATTCTCTACCCCCTACCTTTAAACCTGTGCTGCCCTCTACACACTATGTTAAACAATGCCCTCTACTTTCAGAGATCACCGCCATGGGTTAACGTTTCATACCATCTAGGCCCTTTTCTGCCCCTCATAGTTTAGTCAATCAGGTGCCCCTCAGCCTCCTCCACTCAAGAAAAACAAACACCATCTCTCCAGTGTCTCTTCCAATGAAATGCCCCCATCGCAGTCACAGTCCAGTGAGCTTCGTCTGCATCTTCCGCAACACTGTTGTATTCTTCCAAAACTGCATGGTATTGCAACTCTGGCCCAACCCAACGTTTAATAAATTATACTCTAACCTCCCTCCTCTTGTAACCTATGCCTGCAAGCACCGCCAACACCTCCGGACACAATGGTGGCACAGTGGCACAGCGGTAGAGTTGCTGCCTTGCAGCGCCAGAGACCCGGGTTCGATCCCGTCTACGGGCGCTGTCTGTATTGAGTTTGTACGTTCTCCCCGTGACCGCGTGGGTTTTTCCCGAGATCTTCGGTTTCCTCCGACACTCCAAAGACGTACAAGCGTAAATTGTCCCTAGTGTGTGAAGGATATGTGTGGTGAGTCTGTGGAATTCTCACAGAGAGTGGTGAGTCTGTGGAATTCTCTGCTTCAGAGGGCAGTGGAGGCATGTTCTCTGGATGCTTTCAAGAGAGAGCTAGATAGGGCTCTTAAAAATAGCGGAGTCAGGGGATATGGGGAGAAGGCAGGAACGGGGTACTGATTGGGGATGATCAGCCATGATCACATTGAATGGCGGTGCTGGCTCGAAGGGCTGAATGGCCTACACCTGCACCTATTGTCTATTGATATGGCGAATGTGTGGGGATCGCTGGTCGGTGCGGGATGGGTGGGCCGAAGGGCGCTGTATCTCTAAGCAGAGTGTTGGAGGAACTCAGCGGGCCAGGCAGCATCTCGGGAGAAGATGGATAGGTGACGTCTCGGGTTGGGACCCCTCTGAATGTTCGTGGTTGAGAGCCTGAAGGATTATGAATAAGTTTACTGTGGAAACCGATCTGAAAAGCTGATGATGCACAGCCCCAGCACCAAGGCTGCAGGGTGAACCGCAGGCTTAGACCGTGGCTGGGGGCACCCTCTAGTGGGAAGAGCTGCAAACTGACCACAACTTGTGATCAAAACACAAACTCAGCAACCTCTGACTATCTGATAGCAGTAGTGTGGCCATGCCCCTGATAGTCGCGTGAATCATCTCCACCCTCACTGGACAGTAGATAAACCACTATCTGATTTGAGGAAGGACATTCTTGCTATTGAGGGAGTGCAGCGTAGGTTTACAAGGTTAATTCCCGGGATGGCGGGACTGTCATATGCTGAGAGAATGGAGCAGCTGGGCTTGTACACTCTGGAGTTTAGAAGGATGAGAGGCGATCTCATTAAAACATATAAGATTGTTAAGGGTTTGGACACGCTAGAGGCAGGAAACATGTTCCCGATGTTGGGGGAGTCCAGAACCAGGGGCCACAAACTTTAAGAATAAGGGGTAAGCTATTATGAACAGAGACGAGGAAACACTTTTTCTCACAGAGAGTTGTGAGTCTGTGGAATTCTCTGTCTCAGAGGGCGGTGGAGGCAGGTTCTCTGGATACTTTCAAGAGAGAGCTAGATAGGGCTCTTAAAAATAGCGGAGTCAGGGGATATGGGGAGAAGGCAGGAACGGGGTACTGATTGGGGATGATCAGCCAGGATCACATTGAATGGCGGTGCTGGCTCAAAGGGCCGAATGGCCTACTCCTGCACCTATTGTCTATTGTCTATTTATTGATAACGTTAAAGACTTTAGAGATACAGCCATTCGGCCCACACCGAGTCCACGCCGGCCAGCGACCACCCCGCACACAAGCAATATCCTGCGCACTACATACAGGGGGCTGACCTGTACGTCTTTGGAGGGTGGTAGGAAACCTGAGCACCCGGGGAAAACCCACGTGGTCCCAGAGAGAAAGTACAAACTCCGTACAAACAATACCTGTAGTGAAGATGGAGCCCGGGGTCTCTGGTGCTGTAACTCTGCGACTCTACCCTTGTGCCCCTTGTGCCGTCGTCTCTTTGATTTATTTCTATTAGTTGGGGCACTTTAAAATTACTTTAAATTCACACACCGACGCATGTAAAAGATAAGCTTTAATTTATAAAAATGCCTTCCAATGTGCATGGTACATGCCCCACAATATTAATTAGTACGGCTGTCAGGGGTTATGGCAGGAGAGTGGGGTTGAGAGAGAAAGATAGATCAGCCATGAGAAAACTTGATGGGCCGAATGGCCTAATTCTGCTCCTATAAACCTATCAACTTATGAACACACAAGCTAGGCTAATGGAACTCAGCGGGTGAGGCTGCATCTCTGGAGAGAAGGATTGGGCGACGTTTCGGGTCGAGACCCTGGAAGGGTCTCGACCCGAAACGTCGCCCATTCCTTCCAGGGTCTCCACCCAAAACATCGCCCATTCCTTCTCTCCAGAGACGCTGCCTCGCCCGCTGAGTTACTCCAGCATTTTGTGTCTACCTTCGGTTTAAACCAGCATTCTTTCTTGCACACTAGGCTACTGGAATCTAGCCTGATTAAGGAGTAACTTAATTCATGGCTTCGAGTTTTTTTTTGCAGAAACTCGTCAAGCGGATGGTGAGAAACTGTAAGCCCGGGCAAGAGTCTTGGGGGCAATGGAACAGAACATTCCTCTATAGTGCGGAAAACCAGAGGCACAACTGTAAACGGATTTGATCGCGCGGCCTCTTCTCAAACTAGGATCAATGAACACGAGATAGCCGTCAACGCATTTACAGAACGCCACAGGAGATCTTTCTTCCCTGCGGCTATCAAACTGTACAACCCCCCCGCCCCCCCTTCTGTCGTCGGATAGACTGACTCTCACCCTCCCCCCCCCAATCTTTGCACATCCCCCAATTCTTACCACTCGTCACTTTAATTTCATGTTTGATGTATTTTGTCTTTTTTATGACCGTCGGCAGATCAATTTCCCTCCCGGGATAAATAACGTTCTGTCGCACCGTATCTTATCGTATTAATAAGATAAATGACTTTAACCAGAAAGAGGTGGGATTGCGGAAATGCCCGTTTGTAATCAGTAACTGCCCTGCAGAGCAGAGGGTGGCGTTGACGGATAAACAACACGTGGCAAGCGGTGCGATGTAACGCGCGCTGCACCCACCCTGCTGATGTGGCTGGCACAACATGTCAGGCAGCACCCGCACAGACCTTTCAGCCCATTGAGTCCATGCTCAACACGACCGTCAACAAACACAAATCCCATTTTATTCACCTCCTCCCAGCATCTACATCCCACCCAAAAAACTGGGGGGGGGGGGGCAACTAATAGTGGGCAACCGACCGAGCAAAACACATCTTTTGGATGTGGGGAGGGGGAAACTAGTGCACCCATAGGGTGGTCACATGGAGAACATGCAAACTCCACACAGACTGCAATTGAGAACAGGATTGAACCTAGGTCACCAGAGATGTGAGGCAGCAGCTCGATTAGCTGCCGTTCCTGGTGTCTGTAGTGAGTTAATGGGCCTTTCCCACTGTACGAGCTAATTCAAGAGTTCTCCCGAGTTTCCCCTGATTCGAACTCGGAGATTTACGGTAATGGCCGCTCGTAGGTACTCGGGGCTCTCGTGGACATTTTTCAACATGTTGAAAAATCTTCACGAGTCTTCACAAGCTTTTCCGAGCGTTTCCCGAGTGCCTGCCGTTAGCGTCACGAGCCGCTAAGAGACGTCCCCGAGCTCCGACGTACCCCTATGTACGTTCTGCGTGCTTACCACGAGTTTGATTTTTTTTTTATAAACTCGGGAGAGCTCTTGGGTAAACTCGTACAGTGGGACATGCATTGAGAGCAAACGGTTCGGTACAAATGTATAAATGCTGCAAGGTTTGATGGCTGGGTCGGGCAGACTACCGAGTGATGAGTGTAAACACTCTGCTCCTTTTCTCACCTTGCTCAATGTTCCCCAGAGGGGCTGAAGAGTTCAGGCTCATGGGCTGTTTACCCTGAGTGATGACGGGGCTCGGGAGGGTGGTCTTGGGCGACGAGGTCCACCCCGGCGAGGCGACGGACATCGACGGAGACTTTAGCCGACTGGGAGAGCTGGCCGGGGAGCGAACGGGAAGCGCCGAGCTCAGCACCTGGGGGGACTTGATGGGGCCCGAGGCGTTGGAGGACGTCAAGCTGGCCAGCTGAGATGGTGTCTGAGGTGACTTGAGATTGGCAGAGGGGGAACTGACGAGAGGGGAGTGAACCTGGCTGATGGTCGGCGACTTGAGGTGACCCATGTTGGGGGAATTCATCTGGTTGATGTTGATGGTGAGGTCTGAAGGTCTTTGGCCTAAGCCCCTTTGGGACACTGGAAGCATGGCGGCCACATTGCCGTGGTTGCTGGATTGGTTTGAAGTCGATGTCATGTGCATGTGGCTGAGTCTGGCCGTGTTACCCATGCTACTCACGGCCATGGGTCCCCCCTGCTCAGGGCCGAACATCTCCCCGGGGTTCCCCATGCTGTTGACTTCCTGAGACATATTGGAATACTGCCCCTGGCCACCGGGGAAACCCTGCTGTCCATGATTTGGGAACGGCGACTGCATCAGAATCTTCTGAGGGTCACCCAGCATCCCGCTGCCGTTCTGGGCTCTGACGCGAGCTATCTCCTCCGCGGTCAGCACCTGGTGGGACATCATCTCCTGCGCCCTCATCTTCTGCGACATCATCATCTGCTGCTGAGGTGTCATCTGGACGTTGAGATTCATGTTCATGTTCATATTTACATTCATGTTCATATTGACGTTGCCGGGGCCCATTGAGGGGTCCATGTCGCGCACAGGTCCTGCCTGCCCCAGGGGAGGGCTCAACATGCCCCTCGACCCCACAAAGTCCAGACCCATGGGGTTCCCACTCACGTTGTCCCCAGGCCCAGGGAACATCCCCGAGATGGCCCCTGGCTCCATCTGTCTCTGTGCCTGCAGCATCCGCTCCATCTCCATCCCTTGGCTCATGCTGCCGATGGTGTTGGCGTTGGTCATGTTCAGCGGGCGCTGCATGGCCATTGATCTCTTTTCCATGAGCTGCTGCCTCAACAACTCCTCCCTGGCCCGTGGGTTCATGAACCTCTCGGGGTCGCCCTGGCCTGGATGGTAGGGCATGCCTCCCTGAGGGAAAGTCCCCCCACCTCCCATCGGCGGCATGTCATCCGGCCAGGCCATCCCGGGCCGCACAGTCCTTTGCATTGGATTCATGGCGCCCAGAGCTTCCATCGGTATGTTCTGCATGGCCCCGTACCCGCCCACCCGCTGAATCTGGCTGTTGGGGAAGCGCGGGCCGGAGAAGGGGGCGGTGCCTCGGGGTTGCATGGGATCGGGAACGTCCATGGGGCCCGTGAACCTGTTGCCCATACCCGAGGGCCATTGGTCCCCAGCTTTGCTGTGGTAGGGAGGGGGGGGCCCCCGTACTATCATGCCCCCCATGGGCCTCTGCATCATCATCTCCTGCATCGTCCGTTGTTGAACCACCGCCTGCTCCTGCTTCCTCCTCTTCTCTTCGTAGAAGTCCTCCTGAAGCTTCCTCCAGGCCACCTGCTCTGGGGTCAGGTTGTCCTGGTTGACGGGATTCATCATCATGGTGACCTGTTGCCCCATCGGGTCGTGTTGCATCACCTCCTGGTGGTGCATGGACTCTTGCTCCATGTTTGGCCCATCCACCCCCAACGCCTGTGCTTGGGAAATCATGGACTGCAGAGGCTCCTCTGGCTTCTTCATGACCTGTTGACCATCCCCTTGGCCATTGGGGCCGCAGTTGCCCTTCATGGAGAATTCGCCCTCGCTGCTGCGCAACAGGAGCCTCTCGATGTCCCTCAGCGTCTGCAAGGAACGCTCCCTGTGCTCGAGTTGCTCCTTGGACAAGCCCTCCGTGTTGGGGTGGAGGTTCATGACCAGCGAGCCGTTGTCGTTGGGATTGTTGGCCTCCGCGCCCCCGCCGTTGGCCGGGTCGACCGGCGCCCCCTGGTGCGGGTTGGCGGGCGCGTTGCCGACGTTGGGGTGACCGCCCCCCGGTTGGTTGCCAGCCCCGCCGTTGCTCTCCATCGGTTTGGAGCCCATGTCCGAGAGCAGGGGTTCGAGCCTGGCTCCCCCCTCCTGCGGCAGCGAGCTGGGGGGCTGCAAGCACTGCTGACCCTGCTGTTGGGGCTGCGGGGTGCGAGACGGAGGCCTGTTGCGGTTCAGCTGCTCCTGAAGCCCAGACCCTTTCTGGGCGGCATGGGAGGCCTGAGGATGAGAGGAGGGAGAGAAGAGAAGTGAGATGGGTGGAGGGCACGGCATCACGTTATAGTTTGTCAAGTCACGTCACTTTTATTTCTATAGCACATTTAAAAAACAACTCTCGTTGGCCAAAGTGGTTTACATTGGTATAAGAATAGTATAAAAAACAACAGTGAGCTTATGCCTAGACCGCGGGATGGTCAGTAACCCCAAGTCGGCCGATCTGAGGGACCTGGAGGTGGAGTGGTGGGTGAGAAGACTTTTAATGTAGGTGGGGGCGAGCCCAGTAAGGGCTTTGTAGACATAAAGGAGGAACTTGAAATTTATTCGGAACCGCACAGGGAGCCAGCGGAGAGAGGCCAGGATCGGGGTGATGTGGTCCCTTTTTCGGGTGCCCGTCGGGAGTCTGGCTGCGATTGGCGTTTTGGACCGGTTGCAGGCGGGACAGGGAAGATTGGCTGATGCCAGTGTAGAGGGAGTTGGATATCACGGACCAGTTGCAGGGCAGTCTGAACCACTAAATACAATTACGAGAAACATGGAGATACTAGCGGCATTGATAAGGTGGACAGTCAGAATGTATTTCCCCAGGCTGGAAATGTCCAACATTAGACGGCATAGCTATAGAGGTGGGAGGGGTAATGTTTATACCCCATGCAAGGCCAAATTAGGGAAAGTATGGGAAGCAAGTATGGGAAATAGGGTTCCCTCCAAACCGCTTTCCCTGCATCTCATAGAAGTCATAGAAAATGTCTTTACAAGGTTAATTCCCGGGATGGCGGGACTGTCATATGCTGAGAGAATGGAGCAGCTGGTCTTGTACACTCTGGAGTTTAGAAGGATGAGAGGGGATCTTATTGAAACATATAAGATTGTTAAGGGCTTGGACACGCTAGAGGCAGGAAACATGTTCCCGATATTGGGGAGTCCAGAACCAGGGGCCACAGTTTAAGAATAAGGAGTAAGTCATTTAGAACGGAGACGAGGAAACACTTTTTCTCACAGAGGGTGGTGAGTCTGTGGAATTCTCTGCCTCAGAGGGCGGTGGAGGCAGGTTCTCTGGATGCGTTCAAGAGAGAGCTGGATAGGGCTCTTAAAGATAGCGTAGTCAGGGAATATGGGGAGAAGGCAGGAACGGGATACTGATTGGGGATGATCAGCCATGATCATATTGAATGGCGATGCTGGCTCGAAGGGCCGAATGGCCTACTCCTGCACCCATTGTCTATTGTCTATAAAATAGGTGCAGGAGGAGACCATTCGGCCCTTCGAGCCAGCACCGGCATTCATTGTGATCATGGCTGATCATCCACAATCTGCAACCCGTGCCTGCCTTCTCCCCATTCCCTTGATTCCACTAGCCCCTAGAGCTCTATCTAACTCTCTTTTAAATTCATCCAGTGAATTGGCCTCCACTGCCCTCTGTGGCAGAGAATTCCACAGATTCACAACTCTCTGGGTGAAAACGTTTTTTTCTCATCCCACTTTTAAACGGCCTCCCATTTATTCTTAAGACTGTGGCCCCCTGGTTCTGGACTCGCCCAACATTGGGAACATTTTTCCTGCATCTAACTTGTTCAGTCCTTTTGTAATTTTATACGTTTCTATAAGATCCCCCCTCATCCTTCTAAATTCCAGTGTATACAAGCCCAGTCTTTCCAACCTTTCCTCATATGACAGTCCCGCCAACCCGGGGATTAACCTCGTGAACCTACGCTGCTCTGCCTCAAGAGCAAGGATGTCCTTCCTTGGATCTCATCTCCACCCACCTCGATCTAATTAAACGGGGGGGGGAGTGAGTTGGAAACTTGCGGTACCTGTGTCCAACGTTAACTTGAATGGTTATCACCGCAGGTCCAACCCCGATTTTCCACAACCCTTGGGCAGGGCATTTCTGGATTATCCAATTTGCTGGAACAACAGAGGTCAACGGCCTCCGAGAGGAGTCCCAACGGTACCGGAACGTTCCGCCTGGGCCGAGATACCGGCTGGCAAAGTCGGCCGTGGGAACGTGGGAACGTATCTGCCGGAGTTCCAGAGTGCCGGCCGCAGGGGGGGCAAATTCCAGCCGCCGATCGGCCGCGGAAGTCCCGGTGAGGCCTCGCCCGGCCTAGGTGCCACACTATCAATGGAATGTGTGTGCGGTTTTTCGGTTGGGGGATGGAATTCAAGTAACTTTGCCCAGCTTAAGGGAAGCGCCGTGCCATCAGTTGCTGGGAGACGAAAATGGTGGAGAAACTCAGCGGGTGAGGCAGCATCTATGGAGTGAAGGAATAGGCGACGTTACGGGTCGAGACCCGGAAGGGTCTCGTCCCGAAACGTCGCCTATTCCTTCGCTCCATAGATGCTTTCGGGGTCTCGACCCGCAACACCACCTATTCCTTCGCTCCATAAATGCTGCCTCACCCCCTGAGTTTCTCCAGCATTTTTGTCCACCGTCGATTTTTCCAGCATCTGCAGTTCCTTCTTAAAGCCCTGTCCCACGGTACGAGTTCATTCCAAGAGCTCTCCCGAGTTTGCCCTGATTCGAACTCGGAGATTTACGGTAATGGCCGCTCGTCGGTACTCGGGGGGGTCTCGTGGACATTTCTCAACATGTTGAAAAATCTTCACGAGTCTTCCCGTGCTTACCTGCCGTTAGCGAGTCTTCCCGAGCACCTGCCGTTAGCCGCTAAGAGACGTCCCCGAGCTCCGACGTACCCGCTACGTTCATTCTCCGTGCTTACCATTTTAAACTCGGGAGAGCTCTTGGAATGAACTCGTACCGTGGGACGGGGGCTTTTAAACAAAAATCGGTGGTGGAACCTGTATTTGAACTGTGAGGGGTTGACATGCAGAGCTGAAGTGCTGCATAGAGTGAGGTTGCTCTGGGATTTTGGACTCACCTTCTGATTGTACACCTTGCTCCAGTTTTGTGCGAGGTACGTTGTGGGTGTGATAAGCCACGATGGAATCTGACCGTCCCTGGATCACAGCCTCCGCAGCCCTGTCATCCAACAGAGTCACAAACGCCGTCAGCAACCTCAATGCAACGTCCACCCCCCTTGCCCCCACAATCCTCACCCAGACACGTCCCGCACCCTCACTGAATCCGCCATTGACCGCATCCCTACTTAGCCACCGCCCTCCCCCCCCCCAACCCCCACGGACTCCTTCCCAGCCCCTGGTGTAGCTTCACTTGGAAAGATAGAACGTGGGTGCAGGAGTAGGCCATTCGGCCCTTCGAGCCAGCACCGCTGGGAAAGCGAGCAAAATCCAAGGTGATGTCGGACAAAACTGTGTGGCCGTGGAGAAAGTGAAAAATGCTTCTTCCATTTTTTCAATATGATAGACAATAGACAAAAGGTGCAGGAGTAGGCCATTCGGCCCTTCGAGCCAGCACCACCATTCAATATGATAGACAATAGACAATAGGTGTAGGAGTAGGCCATTCGGCCCTTCGAGCCAGCACCACCATTCAATGTGATCATGGCTGATCATCCCCAATCAGTACCCCGTTCCTGCCTTCTCCCCATATCCCCAGACCCCACTATTTTTAAGAGCCCTATCTAGCTCTCTCTTGAAAGCATCCAGAGAACCTGCCTCCACCGCCCTCTGAGGCAGAGAATTCCAGACATGATCATGGCTGATCATCCAGAATCAGTACCCCGTTCCTGCTTTTGCCCCCCCACATCCCTCGATTCCGTTAGCCCCAGGAGCTAAATCTAACTTATACACCCCCTTCCTTCTGCATTCTTCCATTGCCAGGACCTAGTGGTGAAACACGGAGCCAAAGGCAATTCCACTGGAGCCAGCGGGAGTGGGGATGACATGGAGTGGGGGAATTCTCCATCGCCTCATTCCTCGCGGGGTAGTCCGCAACAGGAGGCTGCCCTTTACTCCCACATCCCGAGAGCTTCTCCACTGTGTGGCAAATCAAATTCCTCGTCCGTGGCAAAACATACTTGGCTAATAAAGTATGATTATGATTTATCTCCCCTCAGTTTGGGTTGCATTGCACCCATCTGTTTCGTTAAGTTTGGAGGTGCAGCGGGGAAACAGGCCCTTCGGCCCGACGGGTCTGCGCCGACCGGCAATCACCCCGTGCGCTAACACCATCCGACACACACACACACACACACACACTAGTGGCAATTTACAATCTTTTTCCGAAGCCAAAGAACCTACAAACCTGCACGTCTTTGGGAGTGAGGGAGGAACCCGGGGCACCCGGAGGGAACCCACGCGGTCACGGGGAGAACGTACAAATTCTCCGTTCGGACAGCACCCGTAGTCGGGATCGAACCCGGGTCTGCGGTGCTGTGAGGCAGTGCCACCGTGTTCACTTTCTCCACGGCCACCCAGTTTTGTCCGACACCATCTTGGATTTTGCTCGCTTTCCCAGCTGCAGCTTTCCCTCGCTTCTGCAGTCACTTTGAAGCAACAAAGCGGCTTCTTCCATTGTCGACCTCAGCCTCAGTTCAACTGTGCTCGAGCTCCCAGGAGTTCGTAAGTGATAGGAGCAGAATTAGGCCATTCGGCCCATCAAGTCTACCCCTCCATTCAATCACGGCTGATCTAACTCTCCCTCCTAGCCCCGTAACACCCGTACTAATCAGTTTGTGGGGTTGTTCCGCGCCCGCTCGGCACACTCACATGTTGGCCAGGTTAGTGGTGAAGACGTACACGAACTGGGACGGTGGTTTGCTGGGGTTCCGGGGGTTGACGCTGTCGGGGCGCAGGCAGGACCCGCCTGCGGGGTTGTGCGCAACGTTGGCCGGTGCACTCTCGCTGACCGTGGGCAGGGTGTTGGAGCTGGGGGAGGGTTGGACAGCCCCCGAGAGAGCCGCCTCCACCACCGTGCAATCTGCGCCAGAGATTGGGGGAAAAAAAAAGTCAAGAGAGTCAATCCCACCCTTGGCGTTCCTCGCGGGCCGCTCCTTCCCCGTTCGATCTCGACGTCACCCCCACCCCCCTCTGGACTTGACCCCCTGGAACCACCGCACGAGGCAAGGAACGGCTGAAGGAAGCAGGAAGCAGAAGGTGATGTGCGGGAAGGAACTGAGGTACAGGATACTGAGTTGGATGATCAGCCATGATCACATTGAATGGCGGTGCAGGCTCGAAGGGCCGAATGGCCTACTCCTGCACCTATTGTCTATGTTTCTATGTTTCTATGAACTGCAGACGGTGAGACACACAAAATGCTGGAGTAACTCAGCGGGTCAGGCAGCATCTCTGGAGAGAAGGAATGGGTGACGTTTCGGGGTTTGAGCCCCTTCTTCAGACTGTTTGGTGTATGGGGTAAACAGGGAGGTAGGAGCAGGAGAGGGGGGGGGGGGCGGGGTTGACCACAATAACGAACCAAGGTATGCTAATATCGCAGTTTAAGAATAAGAGGCAGGCCATTTAGGACTTTTTCACCCAGAGAGTTGTGAATCTGCGGAATTCTCTGCCACAGAAGGCAGTGGAGGCCGATTCACTGGATGTTTTCAAGAGAGAGTTCGATTTAGCTCTCAGGGATAAAGGAATCAAGGGATACGGGGAGAAAGCAGGAACGGGGTACTGATTGTGGATGATCAGCCATGATCATATTGGATGGCGGTGCTGGCACGAAGGGCCGAACGGCCTACTCCTCCACCTATTGTCTATGTTTCTAATGTAGTCCTTCATTGTAACATGTAGTCAAGGGCAACACTGGTTCAGGATTACATCAGCCAATGTAAATGAAATAGAATAAGTAGCGGTGTTTAGGAAGGAACTGCAGATGCTGGAAAAATCGAAGGTAGACAAAAATGCTGGAGGAACTCAGCGGGTGAGGCAGCATCTGTGGAGCGAAGGAATAGGTGACGTTTCGGGTCGAGACCCGGAAAGCATCTATGGAGCGAAGGAATAGGCGACGTTTCGGGTCGAGACCCTTCCGGGTCTCGACCCGAAACGTCACCTATTCCTTCGCTCCATAGATGCTGCCTCACCCGCTGAGTTTCTGGGTAAACGGAGGGACAGTAGGCTGGGACAAAGGGAGGGGAGGGGATAGGGTAGTAGCGGAGAAGATGTCATGGAAGATAACTCCCAAAAAGTAGGCCGGGATGGGCGGCATCTCCGGAGAGAAGGAATGGGTGATGTTTCGGGTCGAGAACCTGCACAGCCTGCTTTAAAGATTTTCTTTAAGAGTCTCCGATACAGTGAATGGCCACCAGATGGCGGTACAGACTGGGGCTCGCCAAACATTAAACGCCCCCCACTTTCATCCTGTATCTGTGTGCAGTGTGGACGGCTCGTCTGTAAACATATACAGTCTTCCCGCTGACTGGAAAGCGCGCAACAACAAAAAGCTTTCACTGTACCTCGGTGACACGTGACGATAAACTAAAATAAAATAATGCTGGGGATGTAGACAGATTGATACAGCGTGGAAACAGGCCCTTCGGCCCCAACTTGCCCACACCGACCATCTACTCTATTGACCCACATCTACGCATTTGACCCACATCCCTCTGTCTACATACGTAACTGTCTGAATGCTTCTAAGTTACCATAATAGGCAATAGACAACGGGTGCAGGAGTAGGCCATTCAGCCCTTCGAGCCAGCACCGTCATTCAATGTGATCATGGCTGATCATCCCGTCAGTACCCCGTTCCTGCCTTCTCCTCATATCCCCATGACTCCGCTATCTTTAAAAGCCCTATCTTGCTCTCTCTTGAAAGTATCCAGAGAACCGGCCTCCACCGTCCCTCTGAGGCAGAGAATTCCACAGACTCACCACTCTCTGTGTGAAAAAGTGTTTCCTCGTCTCCGTTCTAAACGGGTTACTCCTTATTCTGAATTGTACCATTCCACACGGTACAAAAACTATCTTCGGCTGGAAACATTTCCTTAAAAATACATCGCGGGCCCTCAGGGTTTGTGCCACCAAACACACGTCCCGCCAAGACCGCTGGAAACATTAGGTGCCCCAAAATAAATCTTTCTGGGGTCGGAATCAATGGAAAATCTCAAAATTAAGACTGACATTTTTTGGGCGGCTGGAACACGACGAGACTCGGAGCAAAGCAGAGAAACAGAACAGAGACAAATGTGGACTCTGGTCCAACTCCTGATTAGTTTTACCCTTTGTATGCCTCTGTGTCTCCTCCCCCTCACCCAACAATGAACTTCCTTGGTCTGCTTTGATCTGTCCTTTTCTCACCTCACATGCTCTTTGTACTATTTCATGCCTCTAGTTCCCCCCTCTCCCCTGACTCTCAGTCTGAAGAAGGGTCTCGACCCGAGGGTTCTCTCCAGCGATGCTGCCTGTCCCGCTGAGTTTCTCCAGCATTTTGTGTTCGTAAATTCATAAGCGATAGGAGAAGAATTAGGACATTCGGACCATCAAGTCTACTCTGCAATTCAATCATGGCTGATCTATCTCTCCCTCCTAACCCCATTCTCCTGCCTTATCCCCATAATCCCTGACACTAATCAAGAATCTGTTTATCTCTGCCTTAAACATATCAATTGACTTGGCCTCCACCAGAGATCCGATAGACCACGCCTGCTAAATGCAATGGGCTGACGTGTAGTACGCAACGGAACGGAACGTGGGCCTATTTTTCATCCATTTCAGTAACCCGACCAGACCCGACTCGCAGTGTAATCAACGTTGCGGGGGAACAGTTTGTGTTAATGAAATTAAAATTCTGAAAATGAGGAGAAGATTTTTCCCAAAGAACTTTTATTTTTACGAGGATGTTTCCGTAACCGGCTTCCGTCTCCGCACTAGTTATCTTTGCTCCGCTATGGGATCTTTGGTGCGGAGACGGAAGCCGGTTACGGAAATGGGGCCGAAAATTACCCATGAATCTGCCCATGACCGTACTACGTCTTTTTCGTCGAGTGGACTATCTTGCTCGCTGTAGGGTCTTTGGCCTCCACAGCCTGGTGTGACAGTGAATTCCACAGATTCACCACCCTCTGACTAAAGAAATTCCCCCTCATCTCCTTCTCCTTCTTAATTGTGAGGCTGTGACCTCTGGTCCTAGACTCTCCCACGTGGAAAAATCCACTCTACCCAGTGTGTAGTTCACTGGTATACACTGAAGTTAAGACACTGGAGTAACTCAGCGGGACAGGCAGCATCTCTGGAGAGATGGAACGGGTGACGTTTCGCGCCGAGACCCTTCTTCAGACTCATCCACTCTATCCGGGCCTTTCACTATTCGGTAAGCATCTATCTATAGTCTAACTAAACATTGGCGAGTAATTAATGGAAGATTTGAGTTGTTTGCTAACTTGAACACTGGTTCCTAAGTGAATGTTTTCCACAAGGTGTTCACCGACTCTGTCCGTGGGTTACTTACTGAGCGCCGCCACTCTGGGTTTATCCTCGTCTTCACTGTCCGGTCCCGAGTACCAACTCGTCCCCCACTGTAGGGCTGCTTGCGTTCCAGAACACAGCGCCGCTTGCTCCGTGGGGGTCCATCTACTCGCAGCAAAACACAAATAACAAAACGCACCATCACAGGCTGGAGTTTGTCCACCTCACAGGATCATGTTACACGCACACATAGACACACACACACACACACACACACACACATAGACACACACACACACGTGCACGCCGCGCACCTGCGCGCACACACACACACACACGGATGCACACACACGCATAGACACACACACACACGGAGATTCACACACACGCATAGACACACACACACGCAGATTCACACAGAGGCACAGATGCACACACACGCACACACACACACACAGATGCACACACACGCATAGACACACACACACACACATAGACACACACACACACACACGCAGACACACACACACACACACACACACACACACACACACACACAGATGCACACACACGCACAGACACACACACACACACACACAGACACACACACGTGCACGCCGCGCACTTGCGCGCACACACACACACACACACGCATAGACACACACACACACACGTGCATGCCGCGCACCTGCGCGCACACACACACACACACACACACACACATAGACACACACGGATGCACACACACGTATAGACACACACACACACGCACACACACACACACGCATAGACACACACACACACACACACACACACACAGACCACACACACACAGACACACACAAAGCAAAATGAGTCCCATTTTTGTGACGGAGCCATCTGCTCAAAGTTTAAACACATCTTCATGGAGACACATCAAAGCTTCTAAAACCAAAAGGCCATGTGAACTGCCACAGAACCACTGGACTGGGAGGAACTGAGAGCTTAGTGCTTTCATTTACCGTCACCAGGACTGTAGGACAGCATTCTGCAAGAAACAAGGGCTGTCCACATGAGCTGTGGAGTTGGAGGTGATTGGGGATTCGGAATGAACGGGGCAATGTGTTTGAGGAGCATACTGGTCAGTGCAAGCAGCCGGAGCCATTAGGAATGGGCATAGTGGTGCAGCGGTAGGGTTGTTGCCATCGGGCGCCAGAGACCCAGGTTCGATCCCGACTTGGGGCGCTGTCTGTATGGAGTTTGTCTATTCTCTCCGGGATCTCCTGTTCTCCAAAGACATGGAAGTTTGTAGGTTAATTGGAATCGGTAAAATTGTAAATTGTCCCTGGTGTGTAGAAGAGTGTTAGTGTGCGGTAATCGATGGTCGGCGCGGACTCAGTGGGCTGAAGGGCCTGCTAAACTACCCCCAACTAAATAAATAAATAAGGAGAAAAGGCGGGGCTGGGGAATGATTCTGCGTTCAAATTTGGATGAACCATAATGTCTTTCTTAACTTCGGGGCGTCCCAATCTCCTTGCAGCCAGTGAAGAAATGTAGTCACGGTGGTGAAAATAAGGAATGTGCCAGGAAATCTGCACTCCACAACATCCCCAAAGGAACAGAAATATAAAAAAGGATCACCAATTGGTTGGTGGGATAGATCCATAAGTGATAGGAGCAGGATTCCCCCATGGCTGATCGATCTTCACCTCTCAACCCCATTCTCCTGCCTTCTCCCCATAACCACTGACACCCGTACTGATCAAGAATCTATCTATCTCTGCCTTAAATACATCCAAATTCTGACCACAGTGCCAGGGGTGGTGGCATCTGCAATTCCCCCCCCCCCCCCCTCACTCCTCCTGGTAACAGTCAAGATTCAGTTTAGTTTAGTTTAGACCCAGCTCCTAACCTGGAGCTGGGTCTAACATCGCCCGGCGCGGCTTTAATGGCCGCGGGACTTGCTAGCGCTACCGGGGGCTCCAACATCAAGACACGGAGCGCGGCCTTGCATCGCCCAGCGCGGCTTTAATGGCCGCGGGACTTGCTAGCGCTACCAGGGGCTCCAACATCAAGACACGGAGCGCGGCCTTGCATCGCCCGGCGTGGCTTTAATGGCCGCGGGACTTGCTAGCGCTACCGGGGGCTCCAACATCAAGACACGGAGCGTGGCCTTGCATCGCCCGGCGCGGCTTTAATGGCCGCGGGACTTGCTAGCGCTACCGGGGGCTCCAACATCAAGACACGGAGCACGGCCTTGCATCGCCCGGCGCGGCTTTAATGGCCGCAGGACTTATTTTCCATCGCCCGCTGGGGGCTCTGACTCTGACATCGGGAGGAGAATGGGGAGTGCAGGGGAGAGATAAGACTTTGCCTTCCATCACAGTGAGGAGGAGATTCACTGTGATGGATGTTTGTGTAAATTGTGTTGTGTCTTGGTTCTTTTCTTGTTGTATGACTGCAGAAACCAAATTTTGTTTGAACCTCATTTGAGGTTCAAATGACAATAAATGGTATTGTATTGTATTGTATTGTTTAGATTCAGATTGGAACTGGTGAGTTACCACGCATGGTGTTAATGGGGAGAGTACTGCCCTTCGCAGGGCATCTAGTAAGTTTGTGTAAAGGGCCTGTCCCTCTTACGCCATTTTTTTCGGCGACTTGCAGCAGGTTGGCGAAAATTTTCACCGTGTCTAAAATCCAGCGGAGACCAGAAAACGGTACGACTCTTTGGGCGACTACTCCCGACCGTGTCGCGAGCGGGGTGACGCCTGTACGGCGGTGAGTAGTCGCCCAAAGAGTCGTACCTTTTTCTGGTCACCGCTGGATTTTCAACATGTTGAACATTTTCGGCCACCTGTTGCGGCCATGACTGGTGCTGGCAAGTCGGCGAAAAAAAATTGTGTAAGTGGGACAGGCCCTTAAGCAGCGGCGTCTTAACGCATGGGCACGCTGGGCAGTTGCCCGTGGTCCCATGCTAATCTATGTATTGTAGAATGATATTGTAGAACATGAAAACGGAGAAGAACATCGCAAGTGCATGACAGCATATTTGATTCGGCATAAAGAAACTGGAATTGTAAGGGGCCCCAGTGCACTGCTTTGCCCGGGGGCCTCTAATGCTGTTAAAACGGCCCGGCCCTTAAGAGTGCAGCCTGATGGTGAGATTTTCTAAAAATGCGGGTGGGGGGTAGAATGGTGAGCATCCTTGTCCGGTGGGACAGGAGACGAGCGGATGGTGTTTTGGTTGTCGCATGCAGTCACAATTTTCTTTTTCATTCATTGCTGCAAGTGCAAAGCCAGCAGCATTTAGTGTGTCAATTTTAAAGCAGAGGTCGATAGGTTCTTGATTAGTCAGGATGTCAAAGGTTACGGGGAGAAGGCAGGAGAAGGGGGTTGAGAGGGGAAAATAGATCAGCCATGATTGAATGGCGGAGTCGACTCGATGGGATTAATGGCCTAAGTTATTCCCCACTCCCCATCCCCAATCTTTGCACATCCCCAATCCTTTCCACTCGTCACTTTAATTCCATGTTTCATTGTGTTTTTATGACTGTTGGCACATCAATTTCCCTCCTGGGATAAATAAAGTTCTATCGTGTCGTCCCGTACTGTATTGTTTCTGACGTGCTGCCGCCGGTGACTGCACCAAACTCACCTTTGGACTCTGTGTCGTTGACCGACGTGCCTGCGTCCCGCTGTTCTCCGGAATCCACCGAGATACTCCGCTCCCGCTTCACCTTCCCTTTCAAAGCTCCGAGGTTGGGGGGCACCGAGTTCTGGGAGCCCTTCAGCCCAGAGTTGCCGGGGGAGATCTGGCTCGACTTGCCGCCGTGGCTGCCGGCTCCCGTGGCCTTTGAGCCCAGGCCGCCGGGCGTTCCTTGGCTGGCGTTGGAAGCTGGGGCATTGCTGTTGACCGGCTTGCCGTGGTTGGGCAGCTTCGTGTCCGGGTGCATTTGATTGCTCACGGCCTTTGGCGACGGCACTGGTGGGATCCGGATTTCTGTCTCGTGCTTTATTTTCAGACTGTTTTCGGAAAACCTGGCAGGGCAGAAGTTGAAAAAAAAAAGTTTAATTTAATGAGATATTAATTGCTGTTTTTCCATCGCAACAAGAATTAACAAGCCCGTTTCTTCCTATCAAATGTAATTTGCCAGTTCCGGTCAAAGCACGGGTTTAGTTTAGTTTTAGAGATGCAGCGCGGAAACTTTGGAGTGTGTGCCGATCAGCGATCCCCACACACTAACACTATCCTACACACACTAGGGACAAGTTACGGTGGCACAGCAGTAGAGTTGCTGCCTTACAGCAAAATGCAGCGCCAGAGAACCGGGTTCGATCCCGACTACAGGTGCTGTCTGTACGGAGTCTGTACGTTCTCCCCGTAGGTTTTCTCCGAGATCTTCGGTTCCCTCCCACACTCCAAAGGCGTACAGGTTTGTAGGTTAATTGGCTTGATAAAGAAATGTTAAATTGTCCAAGTTGGCGATATGCAGAGTACTGACCTGCCGACTACAAGATTCAAAAGGTACAATTTTACCGAAGCCAATTAACCTACAAACCTGCCCGTCTTTGGAGTGTGGGAGAGAAACTGGAGCACCCGGGGAAAAGCCACACAGGTCACAGGGCAAACATACAAACTCCACACAGGCAGCACCCGCAGTCAGGATCGAACCTGGGTCTCTGGCACTGTAAGGCAGCAACTCTACCGCTGCGCCACCGTGCCGCCTCACTTACACGGTTAGTTGAAGAGCCACATAGCTTACAAGAGGCAAGAGGACACCAAGTGAGTTCACAGACTGAGGCTGCCTGGCAGTAGAGGAAATGGTGACCACTTAGCCTGGAGGCTGCTGCACTGTTTAAAATGCCATTATATTTGATGTGGTTCCGCAGGGATTTATACATATCAGCTGTGGTCGAGTTGGCGGTGGATTCTTCTCATCAGATGGTTCTCGGTTCAATCCCCATCCCAGATTTGTGGGCACAAAAATGTTGGCCTGGAATGCTGCAATTACCAGGGGTGGTCTGCTTTGTTGGACTCTTCTCTTACCGCAGAGAGATCAAACCAAAGTCCCATCAGGTGGAAGTAGAGGGTTGTAAGGGCCCATTTGGAAGCATTGGGAGATTCTCCTGTTGTTCTGGCCGATAATTATCATCCAATTACCGCTTAAAGAATCAGATTATCACACAGTAGGTTGTGGGAGCTGGCTGCGTACTCTGGAGTTTAGAAGGATGAGAGGATATCTCATTGAAACATATAAGATTGTTAAGGGCTTGGACACGCTAGAGGCAGGAAACATGTTCCCGATGATGGGGGGAAGTCCAGAACCAGGGGCCACAGTTTAAGAATAAGGAGTAAGCCATTTAGAACAGAGACGAGGAAACACTTTTTCTCACAGAGAGTGGTGAGTCTGTGGAATTCTCTGCCTCAGAGGGCGGTGGAGGCGGGTTCTCTGGATGCTTTCAAGAGAGAACGAGATAGGGCTCTTAAAAATAGCGGAGTCACGGGATATGGGGAGAAGGCAGGAACGGGGTACTGATTGGGGATGATCAACCATGATCACATTGAATGGCGGTGCTGGCCCGAAGGGTCGAA
Organism: Malacoraja senta; assembly: GCA_038087875.1. Lineage (NCBI taxonomy): Eukaryota > Metazoa > Chordata > Chondrichthyes > Rajiformes > Rajidae > Malacoraja > Malacoraja senta. Next base: position 23,788,544 of record CM075988.1, read on the forward strand.
TGGCCTACTCCTGCACCTATTGTCTATTGTCTATTGCGTACAAGGTGTAAATTTAAGCATGGCAGTCAATGGTGGAGCGGCCTTACAGCGCCAGAGACCCAGGTTCGATCCTGACTACGAGTGCTGTCTGTACAGAGTTTGCATGTTCTCCCTGTGACTGTGTGGGTTTTCCCCGGGTGCTCCGGTTTCCTCCCACGCTCCAAAGACATGCAGGTTCGTGGGTTAATTGGCTTGGGAAAATGGTAAATTGTCCCCAGTGTGTGTAGGATTGTGTTAGTGTGCGGGGATCGCGAGGTGACGCTGACTTGGTGGGCTGAAGGGCCTGTTTCCGGCTCTGTATCTCGAAACTAAATTCAACCAAACCTCAGAGCAAGAATGGGGAGGAATGTCGAGCTGATTTGCCCCCCTGTCTCCTGAAGTCACTTCTCCTAATACAACACGGGCAAAACCAGCCATCTCCCTCAACTCCAACAGTCTGAAGATGGGACCCAAAACCAAAACATTGGCTGAACATTTCCCTCCACAGATGCTGCCTGACCCACTGACTTCCTCCACCACTATCTTTACTGAACAACGGCACGTGTCATTTAGTGAAAAGCAACAAAAAAAAGTACAGATGCTGAAAATCTGAAGTTAATGCTGGAAATACTCAGCAGGTCAGTCACAATCTGTGGCCAGTCCAGGTCAACCTTCAGCTGTCAGAATTATAAAATGGACTGGACAAGCTAGATGCAGGAAAAATGTTCCCAATGTTGGGCGAGTCCAGAACCAGGAGCCACATTCTTAGAATAAAGAGGAGGTCATTTAAGACTGAGGTGAGAAAAAACTTTTTCACCCAGAGAGTTGTGAATTTGTGGAATTCCCTGCCACAGAGGGCAGTGGAGGCCAAATCACTGGATGGATTTAAGAGAGAGTTAGATAGAGCTCTAGGGGCTGGTGGAATCAAGGGATATGGGGAGAAGGCAGGCACGGGTTATTGATTGGGGACGATCAGCCATGATCATATTGAATGGCGGTGCAGGCTCGAAGGGCCGCATGGCCTCCTCCTGCACCAATTTTCTATGTTTCTAGAACCCAATGAAAGATCCTCAGCCTGAAATAAGTCATCAGTAATAGGAGCAGAATTAGGCCATCGAGTCTACTCCGCCATTCAATCGTGGCTGATCTATCTCTCCCTCCTAGCCCCAATTCTCCTGCCTTCTCCCTGCAACCCCTGACACCCAAACGCTAAAGGGCCTGTCCCACTTGGCGATTTTTTTCGGCGACTGCCGGCATCATATCAGAGTCTCCAAAAGATTTTGAACATTTCAAAATCCAGCGGCGACAAAAAAAACGTCGCGACCCTTGAAAAAACACCGCGCGCCAATACGTCGTGACGCCGCAAATTTTTCGGCGACCTGATACGTCAGTCAATGATGCCGGCAGTCGCCGAAAAAATCGGCAAGTGGGACAGGCCCTTTAACTCTGAAACCCTCTTCAATAGCCGATGCACAACCTGCTGAATATTTCCGGCACTTGATTTTAAAAGCACCATTTATTTTTGGAAGCGAGTGTGTGAGGGTTAGGAACACGGTGAGGAAAGCTACTGGAAAATAAAACAGTGGGATGAAAATAACAGGGAACGCTGAATACGAAGGAATACATCTTTATGTCTTCTGTCTTGTATAATGTTACAGATTAAATCTGTTTAAATGGAGGTCATTATTATAACATGGCAAACGGCAGCACGGAGGCACAGCGCTAGAGTTGCTGCCTCACAGCGCTAGAGTTGCTGCCTCACAGCGCTAGAGTTGCTGCCTCACAGCGCCAGAGACCTGGGTTCGATCCTGACTAAGGGTGCTGCCTGTACGGAGTTTGCATGTTCTCCCTGTGCCCGTGTGGGTTTTCTCCGGGTGCTCCGGTTTCCTCCCACACTCCAAAGACACGCAGGTTTGTAGGCTAATTGGCTCGGTGTTATTGTAAATTGTCCCGAGGGCAGTGTTAGTGTGCGGGGATCGCTGGTCGGTGCGGACTCGGTGGGCCGAAGGGCCTGTTTCCGCTCTCTATCTCTAAAACTAAAAATCCAAAGCTAAAAAAGTGCGGCAGCCAATTTATGGAGGGATTGTTCCCACGGTCAGGAAGGAACAGGTAGAAACTTCCCACTGAAGAACCACACTGAAACCACATGGAATCTGTCTTGGAACTGCGGTTTGTGCAGCTTTCAGAATATCAACATGGAAAGTCACTGAATGATAGCTACACTTAGCAGATGCAACAACGGCCCCATTCCAAATCATCTTGAATCTTTGTAGCACCAATAGACAATAGACAATAGGTGCAGGAGTAGGCCATTTGGCCCTTCGAGCCAGCACCGCCATTCAATGTGATCACGGCTGATCATCCCCAATCAGTACCCCGTTCCTGCCTTCTCCCCATATCCCCTGACTCCGCTATTTTTAAGAGCCCTATCTAGCTCTCTCTTGAAAGCATCCAGAGAACCCGCCTCCACCGCCCTCTGAGGCAGAGAATTCCACACACTCACCACTCTCTGTGAGAAAAAGTGTTTCCTCGTCTCCGTTCTAAATGGCTTACTTCTTATTGTTAGACTGTGGCCCCTGGTTCTGGATTCCCCCAACGTCGGGAACATGTTTCCTGCCTCTAGCGTGTCCAAGCCCTTAACCAACCCAGATATTAACTGCACACCAGGCGCTACTGGTGATGGGGGCAATGATAGATCAGGGATAGTGTCCATGGATAGAGAGTGAGAGCCACAGTTGGCAGAGTACACGTGTTCAGTCCCCATGGACAACTGCGTAGGAAGGAACTGCGGATGCTGGTTTACACCGAAGATAGTCATAAAATGCTGGAGTATCTCAGCGGGACCGGCAGCAACTCGGGAGAAACTGGAAAAGGCGACGCTTCAGGTTGAGACCCATCTTCGGACCAAGAGTCAGAGGCTAGACTCTGTCCGAAGAAGGGTCTCAAGCTAAAACGTGGTCTATTCCTTTTCTCCGGAGATGCCGCCTGACCCGCTGAGTTACTCCAGCATTTTGTTCCTATCGTGATAACCTGGTCGGGCACTCGGATGAGCCTGGTCTCCAATTGCCACACCAGGCCAGTGTGCAACTGGGCCATCTGCACACGCACCTCATAAGTAGATAAACACACACCTGGTCACATCAGTCCTGCATTTCCAGAGTTCACATCTGGCCAGACCACAGCTGGTCAACTGACTTGGGGCTAACTGCGAACAGCTGGCTGCTGCCGACCAGGATACAGAGCTAATAACATCTGCCATGGGGGGCACCTGACCAAAGTCTCACTTGCACCCCACACCTGGCCAGTGTGGTACCTGCACACACAGCTCACTGCCCCTTCTCACACACACACCTCCTCTCCCCAAAAACATCTCGCACCCACACTGACCCAATTGCTGGCGTGCTCGGACAGTCAACAGTTCAGAGAACAAATCAAAAACCGAGTTCTTTAATCTCCAAATCACACCAAACTAAAAGTTATTCAGCAATTATGAGCGGCCAGGATGGGGGGCAACTTTTGGCAACTGTCTGATTAACGTTGATGCGACGACTCTCTTGACCTTTTGAACAGCCTTTTGTTGTACCAAAGCTCCCGAGACTTCTGTTACTCACCCAGCAGTGTTTGCCCTGCAGCCCTGTAGCGCAGGCTTCACCAACGTACAGCTCTAACGTCGCTCCTTCCCCCCAGCATTGGCCTGCCGTGCCACACTAGGTGGGTGACAGGACTGCAAGCGCTCGCAGTGCTACTAGCCAGCCGCCTGCCTGCTCCTTCCCCTCCACTCACAAAGTGAGGCTTCAGTCCTCACACCTACATTGCTTCCTCCCCTCAACTTCAAACGAAAGCATGAGTCATGCCTGAAACCACAGCCTGTCGCTACACGATTTATATGTGTGGAATTCAGCTCCTGGACCCTTGTGCTTAATCTCAGGCATAAACAAAGGACCTCGTTGGCTTTTTTTTTAACTCTTGCTCGCTGGCACTCTGACGTTCTGACATACAGCCTCCTCATCCACCGCTCGGTGACCCGCAGGAATCCCACCCTTGCGTACAGGCTGAACTTGGCGGAACTAAACACCACCACCGTACCCGACCAAAATCAGACACAGAAATAAAATAAAAGTTAATTTTGGAACTTTGAGGGCGGGCACGCTGGCGCAGCGGTAGAGTTGCTGCCTCATGGCGCCAGAGACCCAGGTTCGATCCTGACAATAGACAATAGACAATAGGTGCAGGAGTAGGCCTTTCGGCCCTTCGAGCCAGCACCGCCATTCAATGTGTGATCACGGCTGATCATCCCCAATCAGTACCCCGTTCCTGCCTTCTCCCCTGACTCCGCTATCTTTAAGAGACCTATCTAGCTCTCTCTTGAAAGTATCCAGAGAACCTGCCTCCACCGCCCTCTGAGGCAGAGAATTCCACAGACTCACCACTCTCTGTGAGAAAAAGTGTTTCCTCGTCTCCGTTCTAAATGGCTTACCCCTTATTCTTAAACTGTGGCCCCTGGTTCTGGACTCCCCCAACATCGGGAACATGTTTCCTGCCTCTAGCATGTCCAAGCCCTTAACAATCTTATATGTTTCAATGAGATCTCCTCTCATCCTTTTAAACTCCAGAGTGTACTGACGATGGGTGCTGTCTGTACGGAGTTTGTACGTTTTCCCCGAGACCGCGTGGGTTTTCTCCGGGCGCTCCGGTTTCCTCCCACACTCAGGATTTTTAGATTAATTGGCTTTGGTAAAATTGTAAATTGTCCCCTAGTGGGCAGGATAGCGCTAGTGTACGGGGCGGTCGACGGTTGGCATGGACTCGGTGGGCCGAAGGGCCTGTTTCCACACTGCATCTCTAAAGTGTAAAGTTGTAACTCGTTCCATTTAACGGTTTAGAAATCGCTACTCATAAGCATCTAATGGAAGGGGACAATACTGTGACTGTACAGACCAGGGGAATAGGAACAACCAGTTGATCTGCAAGACCATGTGATAATCAGTAGATCACTGCTCCTTTCAACGCAATCAACAAAGGCGGACTCATGCAGCTAGAGAGAGCCGTCACTGTTGGCCAGGGACTCGCCTTAGATCATTGAGGTGTATACAGGTGAGGCACTTTGTTCAGAATGCAATCGACTGACGCAAACATAATGAACCAAACAAATAAAGGAATAATTCAGTGTGTGCGGGCCGCAACGCTTGAGGTGGCGGGGGTCGACATTCTTTAAGTACTGGAGGAAATTGCGGAATTGAGATAAGGTCCTCACTTGGCAATCCTGAGATTACACGACATCTCAGGATTTGAAGCAGAATTAATCTGAATAACGTTTCCGCTGGAACCAACGGCAGAGGATGAGATATCTGGACTCCTGGTCATCCAGAGATGCTGCCTGACTCGCTGAGTTACTCCAGCACTTTGTGTCCTATTGCGTAAACCAGCATCTGCGGTTTCCAATGTAGTGGGCAATAGGGTTAGAAAGGAGATTAGAGATACGAGATACTGCAGATGCTGGGATTTGGAGCGAGCTGCTGGGTTGGGCAGCACCTGGACAGTCGATGACGAGGTCCTTAGCCAGGACCAGATACAATTGGGTGGCGCGGGTGGAGCAGCGGTAGAGTTGCTGCCTTACAGCGCCGGAGACCCAGGTACAATCCTGACTATGGGCGCTGTCTGTACGGAGTTTGTACGATCTCCCCGCGACCGCGTGGGCTTTCTCCGGGTGCTCCGGTTTCCTCCCGCACTCCAAATTCAGGTATGTAGGTCAGTTGGCGTCAGTAATTGTACAATTGTCCCTAGTGTGAAGGGGGTGATCGCTGGTCTATCATGGCTCGATGGGCCGAACGACCTGTTTCCAACACCGTATTCCTAAACTAAACTAAACTAAATGGGTCTGTTATTCACAGATAGTGCAGACAATGCTATGTAACAGCTGAACATCTAGAGCAAAGATCCTACAGCGAGCAAGATAGACCACTCGACGAAAAAGACGTAGTACGGTCATGGGCAGATTCATGGGTAATTCTCGGCCCCATTTCCGTAACCGGCTTCCGTTCTCCTCATTTTCAGAATTATAATCTATTAACACAAACTGTTCCCCCGCAACGTTGATTACACTGCGAGTCGGGTCGGGTCGGGTTACGGAAATGGATGAGAAAAAGGCCCACGTTCCGCTCCGTTGCGTACTACACGTCAGCCCATTGCATTTAGCAGGAGTGGTCTATCTTGCTTGCTATAGGATCTTTGATCTAGAGTCTGACTGGCCACAGAGTGAAGCTTCTACTGCGACCTGGAATGAGTCATTTACTCACCACAACCCCTTAGTTGCCCGAGTACACATCGGGGGTGAGTGACAGGAGAGAATATCAAGGGACAAGAAAAGTCCCCGCTTGCTTGTCAATGTTGTGACAGGGTCAATGAATTTCAGAGGGAAATGCCCCTGTCACTTCTCAGTCACCCTCCCACGCCCAACCTTCCAGTAATGGCTCTGTCCCACGGGTTTGCGGTCGTTGGCGGTGAAGCGCGGCGTCGCTGGAAGAGGGGACCGCACGGCAACCACGAGAGCGCCGCACAGATGCTGCGCGGGGGGGCCAAGTACGGCCGGTTCCACGAGCTTGCGGTTTCGGCTGATGACGTCTTTCGGATCGCGGGGCTGTGGCGGTGACCGTGCCGCACTGGCGGCGGCTGTGGCGGTGACTGTGCCTCACTGGCGGAGGCTGTGGCGGTGACCGTGCCGCACTGGCGGTGGCTGTGGCGGTGACCGTGCCGCACTGGCGCCGGCTGTGGCGGTAGGAACATATTTTTGGTCAGTGTTCGGTTTTTTTTAGCACCGTGCGGTGTTGGGAACAACGCCACATGGACCCAGCACTGTGCGTTTGACCGCGCCCGCGGTCTCTGGCGGCCCAGGAGCGGTAGATAGTTCCTGTTTGGCCGCCAATGACCGCAGACTCATGAGACAGGCCTTTAACCCTCTCCTTGCCTCCCCCCAACACAGCAAGTTCACATTCAGCCCTACACAAGCCTTGTTGGACAGAGCCAAAACTAGCTCTGAAGAAGGGTCTCGACACTAAACGTCACCCATTCCTTCTATCCAGAGACGCTGCCTGTCCCGCTGAGCTGCTACCCAACTGTGCTGATCAGAAGAGGCTGTGACAAGCCCTCCGGTGGAAGTAAATTAACATTGTTGTCATGTCCAACCTACTACATTGAAAGAAATGCTAACACAAAGAGCTGGAGTAACTCAGTGGGTCAGGCAGCAAGTCTGGAGAACATGGATAGGTGACGTTTCAGGTTGGATCTTTCTTCAGACTGAGGGATATGGTGAAAAGCATTATAAGATATGCATCTCGTTAACTTATTGACCACTTCTGGTAATTTCTTCTAATAATTTATTCGTTTGAAGAAGGGACTTGACCCAAAAGGTGTCCATGTTCTCCAGAGATGCTGCCTGGCCCGCTGTTACCCCAACACCTTGTGTCTGTGGAATTCTCTGCCTCAGAAGGCGGTGGAGGCCGGTTCCCTGGAAACTTTCAAGAGAGAGCTAGATAGGGCTCTTAAAGATAGCGGAGTCAGGGGATATGGGGAGAAGGCAGGAACGGGGTACTGATTGGGGATGATCAGCCATGATCACATTGAATGGCGGTGCTGGCTCGAAGGGCCAAATGGCCTACTCCTGCACCTATTGTCTATTGTCTATTGTGTCCCCTTGTCTGCAGTTTCTCATATCCACAGAAATAGTAAAGAGGCAGTGAGTGGAAAGAGGAAAGGAGTCAATATATTTCCGACTGAAGGCCCTTCATGTTGATGAAGGATTCGACCGGAACGGTTAGCTCTGTTCCTCTTTCACAATCGCTGCCTGACCCGCTGTGTCAGGCCACAGGAAGGAGGAGTGATCTTTAGATCTGGATCTTGCGTGACTGAAACCCACACACAGAGGGATGCAAAGTCTGCAGCAGAGACTCCTTGCCTTCAGCTTCTGAGACCCACAAATTTGGCAGATATTTGCTTTGGGAGCAGCTCTGGAACTGATTTCACCGTGGGCTTAATATGAGGACAGGCAAGGTCCAAGATCTGTAATTCTACTCACAAGGAGAGGGGTGGGAGCCAGGGAACATTGCTCAACTCCGATCCATGCTCATCAAACCTGTCATAAATGTGTCTCGGGGGCAGGGGCGGCACGGTGGCGCAGCGGTAGAGTTGCTGCCTTACAGCGATTCCAGCACCGGAGACCCGGGTTCGATCCCGGCTATCATATATAACCATATAACCACTACAGCACGGAAACAGGCCATCTCGGCCCTTCAAGTAGGTATGTTACAATACTTACCTTCAGTCGCGCTGTAATTCTGCCACTGGCCGTGTGCGCGATTTTGGCGCCTTTAAGGGGGGGGCAGGGTTAAAACGCGGGTTTCTCCTCCCTTGTCCTAGTTAATATTTTGTTGGAGTACAAGCGTTGGCTGATGAATCGTTCCTAGTGGCGATTTGTGTATTTTTTATTTTTATTAAATCGTCAATGTCAGCGCTAGAGTAATTTTAAAATCAGCTTCTGAAGCGTCAACGCCGATAACGGGGACGGATTTCACACTGGGACAGGTAAACGAAAGGGGTTTCTTTAAATGTATAAAAGTGCTTCTTAAGAAGCCTTTAATTCACATTTTTTCATGCGACACGGTGATTTTATTCCCCGAATTAACGGCAGTGTTTTTCATGCCAATACGGGGTTAAATTCACCGCAAATGAACGTTCCAAAAGATCGCGTTCCAGAAATCCTCACTCGCAAGATGATTTAAATGCCCATTAATTTACAGGTATTAAACATTCAATTCCTTCCATTTGGCCTGTAAATTCATGAAAATGAGATTTAAAAATTATGTTATATTGTGAATTCTTGTGTGAATGTTATTTGGACACTTAGGCTATTTAAAAATGTTAATCTATTCTTAAGAAATTGATAGATGTTTAGATCTAGTAATTGAATTTTGTAATTAGCTACAATTAGGTAACTAACTAATTATATGCTTTACTTTCATGTCATCTAAGTAAGATTGTTTCATATTTGTTTCAGAATGCTTCAATCTATAATAACTGGAAATTTCTTTCAGTTATCTTAATTTTTAAGAAAGTTATGGGCTTTTAACTGTCCTCGATCACAGCTTTTGTGTTAAGTCAATGGAAAAGCAATAGGGAACAAGATGCTAATTTCCGAGTATGAAAATGGCCATAACTTCTTTAATACTGAAGATATGAAAGTGAATTAGGTGTCAAATTAAACTTCTTTTTATGCTTTATCTGATGGGATAAATTGCAGACTTTATTTTTAAAATCTCAAAATTTTGTAACATTGCTACTTCAAGTCCGTGCCGAACATTATTATTATTATTATTATTTTTTATTTATTTTATTATTATTTAAAAAAAACAAAAAAAACTTCCCCCTAGTCCCATCTACCTGCACTCAGACCATAACCCTCCATTCCTTTCCCGTCCATATACCCATCCAATCTATTTTTAAAGGATAACATCGAACCTGCCTCCACCACTTCCACTGGAAGCTCATTCCACACAGCTACCACTCTCTGAGTAAAGAAGTTCCCCCTAATGTTCCCCCTGAACTTCTGTCCCTTAATTCTCAAGTCATGTCCCCTTGTTTGAATCTTCCCTACTCTCAATGAAAAAAGCTTATCCACGTCCACTCTGTCTAACCCGCTCAGAATTTTAAAGACCTCTATCAAGTCCCCTCTTAACCTTCTGCGCTCCAAAGAATAAAGACCTAACTTGTTCAACCTTTCTCTGTAACTTAGTTGCTGAAACCCAGGCAACATTCTAGTAAATCTCCTCTGTACTCTCTCTATTTTGTTGACATCCTTCCTATAATTAGGCGACCAAAATTGTACTCCATACTCTAGAATTGGCCTCACCAATGCCTTGTACAATTTTAACAATTACATCCCAACTTCTATATTCAATGCTCTGATTTATAAAGGCCAGCACCCCAAAAGCTTTCTTTACCACCCTATCTACAAGAGATTCCACCTTCAGGGAACTATGCACAGTTATTCCTAGATCCCTCTGTTCAACTGCATTCCTCAATTCTCTACCATTTACCATGTACGTCCTATCGGTGCTGTCTGTTTGAAGTTTTCTCCGAGATCTTCGGTTTCCTCCCGCACTCTAAAGGCCTACAGGTTTGTAGGCTGATTGGCTTGGTGGGGTAAGTGTAAATTGTCCCTAGTGTGTGTAGGATAGTGTTAATGCGTGGGGATCGCTGGTCGGCGCGGACTTGGTGGGACGAAGGGCCCGTTTCTGCACTGTATCTCTAAACTAAACCGAGGTTGGAATGGTGGCGCAGCGGTGGAGTTGCTGCCTTACAGCGCCAAAGACCCGGGTTCGATCCTGACTACGGGTGCTGTCTGTACGGAGTTTGCACGTTCTACCCGTGACGGTTTTCACCCAGATCTTCGGTTTCCTCCCACACTCCAAAGACGTGCAGGTTTGTAGGTTAATTGGCTTGGTATCAACTTCAATTGTCCCTCGTGGGTGTAGGGTAGTGTTAATGTGCGGGGATCGCTGACCGGCGCGGACTCGGGGGGGGGGGGGGGGGGTGAAGGGCCTGTTTCCGCGCTGTATCTCGAAACTAAACTAAACTGTTTTCTCCGGCAAAGATAGACACAAAGTGCTGGTACACAAAAAAGCTGGAGAAACTCAGCGGGTGAGGCAGCATCAATGGAGCGAAGGAAATAGGCGACATTTCGGGTCGAGACCCTTCTTCAGACTGCCCTTCGAGCCAGCCACCGCCGTTCAATATGATCACGGCTGGTCATCCAGCATCAGTACCCTGTTCCTGCTTTTTCCCCCACATCCCTTGATTCCGTTACCTAGTCACCTAGAGAACCCCCCCCCCCCACCTTCACGGATCCAGAGCCTGGGAAACAGTTGCCTTGTGGGAGTCAGCATCTTAGTTTAGAGATACAGCGCGGTAACAGGCTCTTTGGCCCACTGGGCCACACCGACCAGCGATCCCCACACACTAACACCGCCCTACACACACTAGAGTGTACAATTTACACTTATACTAAGCCAATTAACCTGCAAACCTGCACGTCTTTGGAGTGTGGGAGGTAATCGGCGCAGGTCACGGGGAGAACAGGCAAACTCCACATGGACAGCACCTGTCGTCAGGATCGAACCCGGGTCTCTGACGCTGTCAGGCAGCAGCTCCACCGCTGCGCCAGCCAGCCGCTGTGGAACTGTAGCCCATTGGGAACCTGTGGCTGTGCTTCCGTAGCCGCTGTGGGAACCGTGTCTGTGGAAGTAAACCCCCCCGGGGGGTAATCTGTGCTTTTGAAGGTGCAGGGGAGAGATGGGGAAGTACAAAGTCAGGTTACAGAAGCCTGCGCAGACTGCCAGCAAGGGAGAGGAGCCGGGCGGTGAACAATGGAGAGGCTGTAACGTGTGGAGCAGAGCCGTTGTGGGGCGGGGCGGGGTGGAAGGGAGTGTGTGTGTGTGTGTGTGTGTGTGTGTGTGTGCTCCTGCATGCCTGCACACAAATACTGGCCAGATGCACCAAAATGCTTCAGGATCAAAGAGCTCCAGATTGCACTCAATAGAAACCTCAGGAGGCAGACTGAGATTCCAGAACAGCCCTGTTGTGCTCACAGAGCGGATGGCACCGGTTGCCACACAGCACATTTCACACGTCACCATTATTAGCGTAGACACACACTCGGGTAAAAGCTAAATCCGGAATCCCTATTTCCCCATCTGGAGGGTTACTCCAACATTTTGTGTCCGTCTTCAGATTTAACCAACGTCTGCAGTTCCCCCCCTTCATCCGTCTGAAGAAGGGTCTCGACCCCTAAACGTCACCCATTCCTTCTCTCCGGAGATGCTGCCTGTCCCGCTGAGTTTCTCCAGCATTTTGTGTCTATCCCTATCCCAACTCCACACCACCATACAGGCGTCACCCCGCGCGCGACATGTCGACACGTGACGCCTGTACGGTCGTGAGTAGTCGCCCAAAGAGTCGTGCCTTTTTCTGGTCGCCGCTGGATATTCAACCTGCTGCGACTATGACGGGTGCCGGCAAGTCGGCGAAAAATAATCACGTAAGTGGGACAGGCCCTGCACTTGCTGCAGCACAACAGAATATCTACCAGTGTATTGAGCATTGCCAGTAATACATAACACAATGGGCTTCAAAGGGACATCCATCCGCTGGGCTGGTTCAATGATACATTGCACAAAGGAAGATAGATGTGGCTGTTGAAGTTCGATCATCGCAACCCTACAAGTATCACAGGGCACTCTTCCTGACCCAACCAACCTCAATGTCCTCCTCCTATCGTAAGGGGGAGAAGAGGGGTTGTCCACAGATCTTTTGCCGCTTCCCATCTTGCATAACCCCCCAATGGGTAAAGGCCACCCTTCACCCTGCCACCAACCACGGCTTGCAACACAGCTCATCTGGTCACTCAACTACAAAAGCACAACGCAACTCCTCCACACTATGACAGCGACAGCACCAGAAACGTATTTGGATCGAGACCCCCCCCCCACTTCAGACTGAAGTAGTCTGAAGAAGGGTCCCGACCCGAATTGTCACCTATTCATTTTCTCCGGAGATGGCGCTGAGTTACTCCAGCATTTAGTGTCTTGTCTTCAGTTGAAACCAACATCTGCAGTTCCTCCCCATCCACCAGAAAATGTATTCTACAGGCTGTGAGAGCGTTGTGGGATCCACTCCTATTGTGCTGATCTTTCAACGCTGGTGAATTTAGGCGATGATCATTCACATACCCCAGAAAAAACTGCAGATAAAACATGACTTCTGCAGTTGTGAGACCACACCTGGAGTATTGTGTGCAGTTTTGGTCCCCTGATTTGCGGAAGGACATTCTTGCTATTGAGGGAGTGCAGCGTAGGTTTACAGGGTAAATTCCCGGGATGGCGGGACTGTCATATGCTGAGAGAATGGAGCAGCTGGGCTTGTACACTCTGGAGTTTAGAAGGGTGAGAGGGGATCTCATTGAAACATATAAGATTGTTAAGGGTTTGGACACGCTAGAGGCAGGAGACATGTTCCCGATGTTGGGGGAGTCCAGAACCAGGGGCCACAGTTTAAGAATAAGGAGTAAGCCATTTAGAACGGAGACGAGGAAACACTTTTTCTCACAGAGAGTGGTGAGTCTGTGGAATTCTCTGCCTCAGAGGGCGGTGGAGGCCGGTTCTCTGGATGCTTTCAAGAGAGAGCTAGATAGGGCTCTTAAAAATAGCGGAATCAGTGGATATGGGGAGAAGGCAGGAACGGGGTACTGATTGGGGATGATCAGCCATGATCACATTGAATGGCGGTGCTGGCTCGAAGGGCCGAATGGCCTACTCCTGCACCTATTGTCTATTGTCTATTGACTAAAAAACGCACATCAGAACACCGACAACATCTTGAAAAACTAGAAAACTACAAAGCAATGAGTGTGTGTGTGTGTGTGTGTGTGTGTGGGGGGGGGGGGCAATACTGTCAAAGTGAATGAATCATTCAAGCTGGAAAACTTGGACAAGATATGGAAAAGGGTGATTAAAAGTGGGGAATGCGTATTGAAGCAGTGGGTCACCATGCACTGGAACCACCAGGGATTTACGGCCAGAACGGGGCTGGGCGGACCAGACTGGTAAAACAGAAATTATTCATCACTTTTAAATTATGACTTAATAGGGCAAAATAAATTTAAAAAACAACTTTGATCTTGGGAATGAGGCAATTCAATTAACCCTCAATTAGTTCTGTGCTCGGTCTGCATCAGCTTTATTGTACTCTCTGGTTTGTAGAGGTTTAAGCCCCTGTCCCACTCCAAGTTCAAGAGAGTTTATTGTCATGTGTCCCTGATAGGACAATGAAATTCTTGCTTTGCTTCAGCACAACAGAACATAGTAGGCATTGACTACAAATAGTAGGCATTGACGTAATAAGCGTGTCCTTGGCACGCTTATTACGTGACCTCGTGGTCGCGTTGAGCCACGATGGTCCCGCGAAGGTCGTGCGTAATTTCATGCATCTGCACAGCCGTCTGGAGCGCGTGATGTCATTTGAAGATGGGCACAAAATGCTGGAGTAACTCAGCGGGACCGGCAGCATCTCTGGAGAGAAGGAATGGGTGATGTTTCGTGTCGAGACTCTTCTTCAGTCTGAAAGAAGGGTCTTGACCCGAAACGTCACCCATTCCTTCGCCCCAGAGATGCTGCCGGTCCCGCTGAGTTACTCCTGCATTTTGTGTCCATCTTCAATTTTCTTGGCCCCGCTCTGGGAGTAGAAGTGGGGGCAGATCCGGACCGCAACGGCCGTGAGCCCCAGGCCGAGCTCGCCGATCGTTTGCCTGCTTCTGCTGCTGTTGGAGGTGAAACGTTGCATCGCGCCAGGGTCTTGGGCCTGTCCCACTTTGGCCGTCAGTTCCGCGACAGGCCATTGACGCGCGAAGATTTCGTTCGCTACAAAAATTTTGGAGCGCTGTGCGATACAGCGCACAACTACATACCCCTCCGCGCTTCTCAGTGGGACCGGCCCCGCGCGGCCATCTAATTTGCGTGCCAAGGACACGTAAGTGGGACAGGGGCTTAAGGCTCAACACGACAATCCCATCAATTGGAATTTCCAAACACGTTGCCAGTTTAGTTGGGTGGGGGGGGGGGGGGTGTTAGAATTGAATGAAGTGAGGGAATGTGCAATGTGACAGCCAGTCATATTTGACATCAGTGATCGCCAGGGGAAAAAGCCTAAATGAAATAATTGTCACCAATAGAAAGTTAGCAGGCTGCAGGCAGAATCAATAAACTCTCCGTGTTGCCTCTCTGCTGCTCCACGGACTCCAAATTACAAACCAAAGTGAGACGGATAAGACAGGAGAGCTTACGCTAAGTTAAAAGTGTCCCTGAGCTCAAGTCCCTTCAAGTACTACAAGATTCAACGGTTTTCAGGCGAAATACAAACTGCTTTGGATTCTTTCATATTTTGCCTGCAGAGACTGCAGGCAAAACACGGGGAGTGTCCGTGAGATACTTTGTTTCCTAATTCCTTTTAATGTGCTGCCCGGGGAATTTTAGTGCTTCAAGTTTAACAGCTCCATTAGCCGATAAAAGTAAAATCAACAGTCAGCCCGGGAGAAAATCCTGATTTGAGCTGAAAATGAGGACGGAGATTCGGATAAAGCGTCGGTACACGACACAAACATGGCCTCAGGTAGACACAAAAAAGCTGGAGTAACTCGGCGGGACAGGCGACCCGAAACGTCACCCATTCCTTCTCTCCAGAGATGCTGCCTGTCCCGCCGAGTTACTCCAGCTTTTTTTTGTCTATCTTCGGTTTAAACCAGCATCTGCAGTTCCTTTCCCACACATACAAAAATGCCGTGCCTGGCACTGGTCCTGCAGGTTAAACTGTTTAAGAAGGAACTGCAGATGCTGGAAAATCGAAGGTAGACAAAAGTGCTGGAGAAACTCAGTGGGTGCAGCAGCATCTATGGAGCGAAGGAAATAGGCAACATTGCTGCCTATTTCCTTCGCTCCATTGATGCTGCTGCACCCGCTGAGTTTCTCCAGCACTTTTGTCTACCTGCAGGTTAAACTAATCTGATAACCCAACTGTGCCCTAAACTGGGGATCCGATGCCGACACCTGTTTATCTCTGAGGGTCTCAACCTGAAAGGTCACCTCCAGTCCCGCTGAGTTATTCCAGCATGTTGTGTCTCACTGCGGGTCAGCATCCAAATGGCCAAAGCTTTGGTCACTTTGGCCTTCATCAGTCAGAGGATTGAGTATAGAAGTTGGGTGGTCACGTTGCAGTTGTTTAAGACGTTGGCGAGGCCACATTTGGAGTATTGTGGTCAGTTTTGGGCGCCGTGTTATAGGAAAGATGCAGCCAAGCTGGGTATTGTGGTCAGTTTTGGGCGCCGTGTTATAGGAAAGATGCAGCCAAGCTGGAAAGGGTGCAGAGAAGATTTACAACGGATGTTGCCAGGACTCGAGTGCCTGGAGCTAATGGAGAGGTTGAGCAGGCTGGGTCTCTATTCCTTGGGGAGCAGGAGGATGAGGGGTGATTTTATAGAGGTGTACAAAATCATGAGAGGAATAGATCGGGTAGACGCACAGAATCTCTTACCCAGAGTAGGGGAAAGGGGAACCAGAGGATATAAGTTTAAATAGGAACCTGAGGGGTAACTTTTTTTGCACAAAGATTGGTGGGTATAGGGAATGAGCTGCCGGAGGAGGTAGTTGTGGCAACGTTTAAGAAGCGTTTTAGACTGGTACATGGATAGGTCACATTTAGAGGGATATGGGCCAAATGCAGGCAGGTGGGACTAGTGTAGATGGGGCACATTGGTCGGTGTGGGCAAGTTGGGCCGAAGGGCCTGTTTCCACGCTGTATCACTCGATAACTCTATTTCTTAAATAGATTACCCGGTAATTTATCACATTGCTGTTTATGCCATCAAACTGTGCATATTTAGACTGCCTCCTTCTGAACTCTGAAGTGGTTCAGTGGCTGTCTGGAACCCCATTGGGACCCTGCAGAATGGACCATAGAAATGCAAGCTTTCTATTCTGCGATCGGCTGAATTAGGAGGGAACCACAAGTGGAACGACGTCACCCAAGCCTGAACGGTCCTCAATCAGAGCACGGTGTAAGTAAAGTCAGACCCACTGGCCTGGCGCGGTGAGGGAACCACGCATTTGTGAATGAATCTAAACACGTCTTGAAGAGGGAGATCTTGGAGCCAACTTGAATGAGGCTGGACAGCGTCAGACAGCGCAGTGCCAGCTATTCCTAGCAGCCTACATCCATTAACAGATGGGTAAAGGAGATGCCAAACTGATGTGAACCTTCAAGACTGGTGCCTCCATTTTTCGTAGTTTACAAGTCATTTATTTTAGAGATCCAGCGCAGAAACAGGCCATTCGGCCCGCCAAATCCGCGCCAGCCTGCGATCTCCCCTCACACCAGCCACTATCCGACACACCAGGGGCAATTTATAATTTTAACCAAAGCCAATTAACCTACAAACATGTACATTTACGAGTGTGTGGGAGGAAACCGGAGCACCTGGGGAAAATCCACGTGGCCACGGGGAGAACGTACAAACTCCGTACAGACAGCGCCCTTTGTCGGGATCGAACCCGGGTCTCCGCGCTGTGAGGCAGCAACTCTACCGCTGCGCCACTGTGCTGCCCTTTCTGGAGCAACAAACAATCTGCTAGAGGAACTCGAAGGTAGACAAAAAAGCTGGAGAAACACAGCGGGTGAGGCGGCATCTATGGAGCGAAGGAACAGGCAACGTTTTGGGTCGAGACCCTTCTCTCAGTGGGTTCAGCAGCATCTCTACGGGGAAGGGAATTGGTAATGTATTGGGCTAAACTCCTGCATTAAGACCCAGTGAATCATAGAAACATAGAAAATAAGTGCAGGAGTAGGCCATTCGGCCCTTCGAGCCTGCACCGCCATTCAATATGATCATGGCTGATCATCCAACTCAGTATCCTGTACCTGTCTTCTCTCCATACCCCCTGATACCTTTAGCCACAGAGGGCCACATCTAACTCCCTCTTAAATATCATGAGTAAATCACGAGTAACATACAGCCACCCATCATCTGTAACAGTACATTGTTAAATGGATCCCTAGGTTGGGTGGGGAGGGTGCTTGTATGCTGATGAGTGTTAGGGCTGACTAGGTCATGGTCACTCCACTACAGGAAGGATGTGGAGGCTTTTGGAAAAGGTCCAAAGTGTCTTCCGCAGAAAGATGCCTGGATTAGGGGGATATCAGCTAGTTGGACAAACTTGAAGTGTTTCCTCTGGAACGCTGAAGAATGTGGAGCAATCCAATAGACGTATATACAATTCTGAGAGATATGGATAGGGGTAGACAATCGGGACCTTTTTGTAAAGTGACCTAAAGTCAAATGTTGCAGTGGGCATAGCTTTCAGGTGAGAGGGGCAACATTTAAAGGAGATGTGTTTTTTTCCCCCACAAAGGGTGGTGAGTGCCTAAAGTAGACAAGATGGTAGCATTTAAGAGACTTTTGGATAGGC
>CM075988.1:23809323-23829942 GCA_038087875.1 Malacoraja senta
GTCGCATGCTCATGGGACAGGTGATCATCTTGATAATTCTTCGATGTTGAAATATTCTTAAATGTTGATTCTGAGAAGCAGACCTCATTAACTGTTACATCATTGGAGAATTGGATTTGACATTCAGTGAATGGAGATCGACACATCACGTGCGGGCAGAGATTAGTTCAACTTGACATTGTGTTTGTCACGGACATTGTCGGCTGAAGGGCCTGTTCCTGTGCTACACTGTTCTATGTTCACAAGTGATAGCAGCAGATTTAGGCCATTCGGCCCATCAAGCCTACTACACCATTCAATCATGGCTGATCTATCTTTCCCTCTCAAACCCATTCTCCTGCCTTCTCCCCATAATCCTGACACCCGTACTAATCAAGAATCTATCAATCTCGGCCTTAAAAATATCCACTGACTTGGCCTCCACCGCCTTCTGCGGCAATGGAATTCCACAGATTCACCACCCTCTGACTAAAGACAACATTTTCTATCTCCTTCTCCCGTGTCCTTATGCTACAGAGCGACTCGCCACTGCTGTCCACATCGTTGTGCTATCGGAGTATTAAGAGCAAGGTCTGCAGTGGTGCATGGATTATCCAGCAATGGGCATTGCAGTAGGTGTTGCATTGTCTGGGTTCTTGTGCCACAGTCACAGGTTGTTGTACCCTCGATGTAGCCCCATTTGTGCATTGTCACCCTTGACCGCCCGACCCCAGTTCGCAGTCAGTTGAGACATCTCCAGTTCAGCCGGTGTTGATCAGCGTCTGGGGGTAAGGGCTCCGCTGCTGGTGTGTGCCCATCATGGTGGAATTAGGGACAGTTGTCTATGACAACATTGGATCCTGAATACATTGACTGTGGGTTTCAGAGGAACTCATCACCAAACTAGCTGCCGAAGAGTTCTTGTACGTTGATGGGGGATGGGAGAAAAATGCCTTGGGTTCAGGTCAGGGCCCCTCCCACTCCGTGATGTGGCATCTAGAGTCACTGTAGGTAAGATTACTTACGTGAGATGGTCGTGAATCCCAGCATGTTGCTCGTCCTGGTGCCAACACGATAAGACACACTGGGGAGAAGGAGAGCAGAGTGAGCTGGAACCACGGAAGATGCTTACATCAATGAGGAAGGGGCAGTGAGAAAGTGTGGCACGGTGGCGCAGTGGTAGAGTTGCTGCCTCACAGCGCCAGAGACCCGGGTTTCGATCCTGACAATAGACAATAGGTGCAGGAGTAGGACATTCGGCCCTTCGAACCAGCACCGCCATTCAATGTGATCATGGCTGATCATCCCTAATCGGTACCCCGTTCCTGCCCTTCTCCCCATATCCCCTGACTCCGCTATTTTTAAGACCCCTATCTAGACTATGGGTGCTGTCTGTACGGAGTTTCTACATTTGCCATGTGACTGCGTTGGTTTCCCCCGGGTGTTCCAGTTTCCTCCCACACTCCAAGGACGTGCAGGTTGGTATGTTCATGGGCTTGGGTAAAATTGTAAATTGTCAATAGACAATAGACAATAGACAATAGGTGCAGGAGTAGGCCATTCGTCCCTTCGAGCCAGCACTGCCATTCAATGTGATCATGGCTGATCATCCCCAATCAGTACCACGTTCCTGCCTTCTCCCCATATCCCTTGAGTGTGTAGAATAGTGCTAGTGTGCTGGGTGGTGGCTGGTTGGCACGGACTCGATGGGCCGAAGGGCCTAGCTGTTTCCACGCTGTATCTCTAAATTAAACTAAAACTGATGAAGGTGAGGGATGCAGAGCACTAGGGGACGAGAGGAAGGCACTGTCGACGTCTGCAGGTGTGAGAGACCTGCAGAGGTGAGGTGGAGCGGAGGATTCTTGGGGAAGTCCAGATGGGGGGATTCTAGAGGAAAGAGGATGGGACGAGGGGTTCAAGGGGAGAGGTTGGGAACGATGTAGTGGAGACATGCCGAGAAAACAAGAGATATAGCAGAGGGGTAAGAGAAGGGTTCGTTCATAAGTTGTAGAAGCAGAATCAGGCCCTTCGGCCCATCAAATCTGACTCCCGCCATTCAATCGTGGCTGATCTATCTCTCCCTCGCAACCCCATTTCCTGCCTTCTCCTCATAACCCCTGACACCCCGTACTAATCAAGAATCTATCAATCTCTGCCGTAGAAATATCTGTAGACTTGGTCTCCACAGCCTTCTGTGGCGATGAATTCCACAGATTCACCGGCCTCTGAATAGAGAAGGGTCATTGCTCTGGGGAAAATGTGCAGATAGACAACAGACAATCGACAATAGGTGCAGGAGTAGGCCATTCGGCCCTTCGAGCCAGCACCGCCATTCAATGTGATCATAGCTGATCGTCCCCAATCAGTACCCCGTTCCTGCCTTCTCCCCATATCCCCTGATGTGCGATGGAGGGGGTGGGTGGGGGGGGGGTGGGATTGAGCAGGAGGACCTGGACAAAAGGTCTGGGAAGGGTTTCTACCAGGAGATGTGGGAGAAAGTGTACGGGTGAGGGGATGTAATGGAGTTGGCAGCTGATGTACTGGTGTAAGAAGAGGGGACACAAAGTTACTGGGAGGAGATGGAACATTGGATATGATGACGGGGGCAGGATTTGCAATCCAGCATGGGGTGGGCATTTAACTAAGTAGCGAAGGGATGTAATGGTTTGGAGGTTGATATAAAGCAAATGGAGTGTTAAGGGCCTGTCCCACTGTACGAGGTAATTCAAGAGTTCTCCCGAGTTTCCCCCTGATTCAAACTCGGAGAATGTCCGTAGTGGGTATGTAGGAGTTCGTGGATGTCACGTACCGGCTCGTACGAGTAACGGTAGGTACTCGGGAAATCCGGTAAACGCGTGACGTTTTTTCAACACTGTGAAAAATGTCCACGAGTAAAAAAAATACTCGTGATGAAAAAAATTGTTACTTTTTACTCCGACGAGCCGCTACGAGACATCCACGAACTCCTAGGGACCGGCTACGGACATTCTCCAAGTTTGAATCAGGGAAAACCCGGGAATTACCTTGTACAGTGGGACAGGCCCTTGATGGTGTGCAAAGGGGATGTCTTTGTTAGGGAACTCGGCCTGGATAGCATGGATGTGGAGAGGATGTTTCCACTAGTGGGAGAGTCCAGGACCAAAGGTCATAGCCTCAGAATCAGTGCTTCCACACCTCAAAAAAACATTTCCTGAAATCGAATTCCAAATTACCTGGAATTTGTTGCTATTTCCCAGCTGGGTAAGCTTTCCACAACTGCGCGCGCGCGGAAACCGGGCCCATTGCGCACGCTCGGGGAGACGGCGTCCCTACCGCGTCACCGGCGCCATTTTCAATTGTGTCGGGGCTGAAGGGCCTCCCCCAACTGCGCAGGCACGGATGGACGTAAATATACAGGTACATACTTTTTTTCCACAAATCACCCTGATTGGACACTTTGGCGTCTCCCCGCGCCCGCGCAGTGGGCCCGGATTCCGCGCGTGCGCAGTCGTGGCGGCAGTCGCACGCGCGCAGTTGGGGAAGGCTTTACCGGGCCAGGAAATTTCCCGAAATTTCCCGAAATTATTTCATTTCCCTAAAATTACCCGAAGACAACCAGAATGTCCCGAATTTCAGGTAATTTCCTTCAGTGTGGAAACACTGCTCAGAATTAAAGGATGTTCATTTTGGAAGGAGATGAGGAGGAATTTGTTTAGTCAGAGGGTGGCGAATCTGTGGAATTCCAATATTGGCACAGAAGGCTATGGAGGCTAAGTTAGTGGATATTTTTTTACGGCAGAGATGGATAGATTCTTGATTAGCACGGTTTTCAGAGGTTTACTGGGATGGGGTTTGGAGGGAGAGATACATCAACCATGATTGAATGGCAGAGGAGACTTGATGGTCCTGATTCTGCTCCTATCACTTGTGAGTTTATGCGCTGGTGTCGAGGAGGTGTAATGCATGGGCCTGGGCTGGAATGACGTCGAGGAGCGGTTTTGTAACGCTACGCGAGAGGGGTCGGGATGTGATGAGATGGGAGAAAGATGGAGTTGGCAGGATTAGCAGAGTGGCTGAACGAGAGGATCCGTGGTAGGATGGAAATGAGGTGGGAGGCAGATGCAGGGGTCAGGGAAGGGATGTGGTAGAACAGGGTGTAGGGGAGGTGACAGGGCAATGATTCAGAGGGTATTTTGTTATTACAGAATAAATTACTCTTCCCAATAGTGTCAGAAAGAGGCAGAGGCTTGAATCACACTGACCATGGCACAGTTCCCTCCTTGCTCCAGTAAGACAATAGACAATAGACAATAGGTGCAGGAGTAGGACATTCGGCCCTTCGAGCCAGCACCGCCATTCATTATGATCATGGCTGATCATCCCCAATCAGTACCCCGTTCTTGCCTTCTCCCCATATCCCTTGACTCCGCTATCTTTAAGAACCCTATCCAACTCTGGAGTTAGATGGGGAATTCTCTCCAACCCCGAACTCTCCCCAGCTCCCCTCTCCTCACTTACTTGTACATAGTGCTTGGTTGCAGCATGTTCACCAGGTAGCCCAGGTTCAATGTTTGGTAGATGCCATCAACGTTAGACACCAGGCTGATTAAATCACGTCTGTTCCGACAGACGGGCATCACAAAGTTGCGTTGCATTGGCCCTGAGAGAGGAGAATCACAGATTAGCAGCTGCATTGGAAAGAAAAATGGCACGGTGGCGCAGCGGTAGAATTGCTGCCATACAGCGCCAGAGACACGGGTTCGATCCTGACTACGGGCGCTTGTCTGTACGGAGTTTGTACATTCTCCCCGTGACCTGCGTGGGTTTTCTCTGAGATGTTATTTTTCCTCCCACACTCCAAAGACATGCAGGTTTGTAGGATAATTGTCTTGGTATCAATGTGTAATTGTCCCTAGTGTGTGTAGGATAGTGTTAGTGTGCGGGGATCGCTGGTCGGTGCGGACTCGGTGGGCCGAAATGCCTGATTCAGTATCTGATTCTGCGCTGTACCTCGAAACTAAACTAAACGTGGTGTAGGAAGGAACTGCAGATGTTAGCTTACACTGAAGATCAAGACACAAAATGGTGGAGGAACTCAGCGGGTCAGGCGGCATCTCTGGAGAAAAGGAATAGATGACGTTTTGGGTCGAGACTCTTCTTAAGACTGAGAAGGGTCAGAGTACCTCCAGCATTTGTGAAAGAGTTTGAAAACGCACACTTCGAGATTCAGGGACAGTTTCATCCCATTCAACAACTAGAGAGCAGTCCTGAGCTCCCATCTACCTCATTGGAGACCCTTGGACTATCTTTGATCGGACCTTACTGGCTTTATCTTGCTCTGAATGTTATTCCCACAATATTCCCTTTATCATGCATCCGTACAACTGTGTGATCGGTTCAATTGCAATCATGTATTGCCTTGTCACTGGCTGGTTAGCACGCAACAAAAGCTTTTCACTGTACATGTGCCTATGCAATAAACTAAACTCAGACTCATTGTGTCTCTATGTTTGGAAAGAAGCAGGAAGAAGAATTGCGATTGGGATTGAGGATACCTGGTCCAGTTGAGTTGGTCAAGGTGACTATGACATTCTCTGTGGCCAAATTGCAAGGAGGCAGAGTTACGATCGCTGACATGGAGCGGAGATTCCCCACGATCAGACCCGTATCCTCATTCGCCAGCGAGATCTGAAAATCTGTTCACATTAAAGAAGGAAAAAGTTAGAGGACATAAGATGGATCCGATCCTGATTAAATCTTATCTTTGAATGCTTCATTGTCTTCTTCCCCCAGCTAACAACGATCTATTCTATGGTAGACAAAAGTGCTGGAGAAACTCAGCGGGTGAGGCAGCATCTATGGAACCAAGGAAATAGGCAACGTTTCGGGCCGAAACCTACATTTTCTTTGAACTTCATCCCCTTTGATCTCTTGTTTTCACACCTCACCCTTCCATATCTCTGTGTCTCCCTCTCCCCTGATTCTCAGTCTGAATAAAGGTCTCAACAGGAAACAGCAACCATTCCTTCTCTCCAGAGATGCTGCCTGCCCTGCTGTGTCACTGCAGCCTTTTGTGTCTATCTTCAGAGAGATCTCTGACATCTTTCTTGTTACTAATATACACGGAATATATAACACAGAACTAGGAAATGTGCTATAAAAAAAAAGGGCACAACATGCTGGAGTAACTCAGCGGGTCAGGCAGCATCGCTGTGAACATGGACAGGTGAGGTTTCGGGTCGGGACCCTTCCGGGTCTTGTTTTTCTCCCCAGTTGTTAAAATGCAATGTCTGAACACACTGTGACTGTCTCGATTGTGATCACATATTGTCTTTCTGCTGACTGGTTAGCACGCAACAAAAGCTTTGCACTGTACCTTGGTACACGTGACAATAAGCTGAACTCAACTCCAGTGGGCCCTGCCTATGCAAATATGTCACATTCCACTTCAGGGTTGGGCGGTTGGTAGTGCAGTTGGTAGTGTCCCAACCTGACAGTTCCAAAGTCATGGGTTCAATCCTGGCCTTGGATGCCATTCAAGTAGATTGTACACATTCTCCCCGTGACCCATGTTGTAGGTCTCCTCCAGGTGCTCTGGTTTAGTTTAGAGATACAGTGCGGAAACAGGCCCTTTGGCCCACCGAGTCCGCACCGACCAGCGATCCCCGCACATTAACACTATCCTACACACACTAGGGACAATTTTACATTTATACCAAGCCAATTAACCTGCAAACCTGTACGTCTTTGGAGGGGGGGGGGGGGGGGGACCATAGATCTCGGAGAAAACCGTTGCGATCACGGGGAGAATGTAAAAACGTCGTACAGACAGCACCCGTGGTCAGGATCGAACCCGGGTCCCTGGCGCTGTAAGGCAGCAACTCTACCGCTGCATCACCGTGCCACCCTCCCAACCCGATCTGCCAACCCACCTCACTGCGGCCCTTGCACTTTTTCACATTTTATCTGCACTTTCTCTCTAAGTGTAACATCACGTTCGACATCATTCTCTTTGCACTCCCTGTTGTACTGGCCTTGCCTAGATTGCCCTCATGTGTGGTGTGATTTGACTGATAGCATGCACTGCAACATTTGTCACTGCATACACAAGGTACACAATAATAAAGCTGTACCAATAACAATCCATCCTGTAATCCTTTCCTCTCTCCACCTGGTAACCCCTCTCAAAGACAGAGCTCAGAGTGAAGTATTGCTTGTGGGAGTCTAGTATTGAACGCACGATCGATGAGGCACACTCATTGGAAATGACTGTGTAATTAGGTTCTCAATACTGGAGATATTGATCTGGAAGAGGATGCGCCTGTGGTTCACTTATTAGAGTCATAGAGTGATACAGCGTGGAAACAGGCCCTTCGGCCCAACTTGCCCACACTGACCAACATATCCCAGCTACGCCAGTCCCACCTGCCTGCGTTTTGGCCCATATCCCTCCAAACATGTCCTATCCATGTACCTGTCTAATAGCCCTGTCCCACGGTGCGAGTTCATTCCAAGAGCTCTCCCGAGTTTAAAAAAAAATCAAACTCGTGGTAAGCACGGAGAATGAACGTAGCGGGTACGTCGGAGCTCGGGGACGTCTCTTAACGGCTCGTAATGCTAGCGGCAGGTACTCGGGAAGACTCGCTAACGGCAGGTAAGCACGGGAAGACTCGTGAAGATCTTTCAACATGTTGAAAAATGTCCACGAGAGCCCCGAGTACCGACGAGTGGCCATTACCGTAAATCTCCGAGTTCGAATCAGGGCAAACTCGGGAGAGCTCTTGGAATGAACTCGTACCGTGGGACAGGGCTTTAACTGTTTCTTAAACGTTGGGATAGTCCCAGCCTCAACTACCTCCTCTGGCAGCTCATGCAATACACCCACCACCCTTTGTGTGAAAAAGCCACCGCTCAGATTCCTATTAAATCTTTTCCCCTTCACCTTAAACCTATGTCCTCTGGTCCTCTGCCAATGGATTTCGGGGACTTTCAGAAGCACCAGGTGTATCTCTCTAGTGTTTGTAGGGGGTCCCTGTGTCAGAACGATACAACCTGCTGGAGATCAGTGATACCAGGTACACATATGCATGGGATCAGGTCTGAGTCTTGACCTTCAGTCAGCCCAAGTCCATCCTTGCCCACTGAAGGCATTGGATGGAGCGGATGTTTCCACAAGTGGGAGAGTCTAGGGCCAGTGGAAAGAGCTTCTGAATAAAAGAACATATCTTTAGAATGGAGATGAGGAAGGATTTCTTCAGCAAGAGAGTGGTGAATCTGTGGTATCTGTGGCAGGCCCAGTCACTGGGCATTTTTAAAGTGGAAACCAATAGGTTCTTGATTAGTAAGGGCATCAAAAATTACGGGGAAAAGGCAGGAGAATGGTGTTGAGAGGGGAAAACAAATTAGCCGTGATCGAATGGCGGAGTAGACTTGATGGGTGGAATGGCCCAACTCTGCTCCTCTGCCTTATGGTCTTATGGTAAGTTTTCTCATCAGTGTTGCTTTTATTGACAGGTGGCTCCTACTAAAGGGCGTTTGGTCCAAGTATTCATAAGTTTATGTTCTTAAGTTACAGGAGCAGAATTAGGCCATTCGGCCCATCAAGTCCACGCCACCATTCAATCATGGCTAATCTATCTTTCCCTCTCAACCCCATTTCACCTGCCTTCTCCCCATAACCATTGACACCTGTACTAATCAAGAATCTATCTGTCTCTGCCTTAAAAGATATCCACTGACAAGGCCTCCGCAGCCTTCTGAGGCAATGAAAGAGACCACACTGAGACAGCTCCTTCAGCCCACCTTGCCCATGCTGCCATTTTTGCCCAATACACCAATCGCATTTGCCCACATTGGGACCCCACCTCCCTGTCCTGATTATTTAGTGCCTGTCTAAATGCCTCTTAAACACAGCGATTGCATTAGACTTCCACCAGGCAGCACGGTGGCATGGCGGTAGAGTTGCTGCCTCACAGCGCCAGAGACTTCGGTTCGATCCTGACTACAGGTGTTGTCTGCGCAGAGTTTGTACGTTCTTCCAGTGACCGCGTGGGTTTTCAACGGGTGCTCCGATTTCCTCCCACATTCCAAAGACCTACAGGTTAATTGGCTTCTGTAAATTGTCCCTAGTGTGTAGGATCGAACTGGTGTACGGGTTGTTGGTCGGCATGGACTCAGTGGGCCAAAGTGGCCCTGTTTCCATCTCCAAACGATTTAGATATTTAGATTTAGATTTAGATATTTATTTGTTGTCGTTTGAACCTAAGTTCAAACGAAATTCTGTTTCTGCAGTCATACAAACAATTAAAAAAGACACAACACAATTTACACAAACATCCATCACAGTGAGTCTCCTCCTCACTGTGATGGAAGGCAAAGTCGATACAAAACTAAACAAAACTAAACTATAGAGAAACAAGGAACTGCAGGTGCTAATTTACACACAACAAAAACACAAAGTGCTGGAGTAACTCAAGGGGTCAGGGAGCAAGAGGTCCGAAGAGGGGTCCCGACCCAAAGTGTCACCTATCCAGGTTCTCCAGAGATGTTGCCAGCCCCAGATACTCCAGCACTTTGTGTCTTGTCTTGTAGATTAGCTCCAAGTGGAAAGCTTGTTGGAGTTGAGGACAGGAGTTGGCCAGAACCACATGGACAACCCACTGCCATTACCAACCTGAGCACCAGAGGGAGCACTAGCTCCATTCTTCATCATGCCCCCAGGTCCCACCCTTAGAGTGAACGAGAATGCAGGAATGTCAGATGAACCCAAGGCTGTGAGGGGTAATTAGGTGATTCACAGCAGGTAGCCAGGGACAGGGCGAGGGCAGTCACAACTAGCACAGGGACATGTTTGAAATGATCATTTGAAAGTCGCAAAAGTTCCAAAGGCTAAAGTTTAGGAGGACAAAAATGCGGAATAAACAGTGGAAGCTATCACAATGTGTCTAAGACTTTAGAAAAAATTATAGAAGGGGGGGAGAGAGAGAGAGAGAGAGAGAGAGAGAGAGAGAGAGAAGGGGAAATTATAGAGGGGGAGAGAGGAAGAAGGGGGAAATTATAGAGGGAGAGAGAGAGAAGGGGAAAATTATAGAGGGGGAGAGAGGAAGAAGGGGGAAATTATAGAGAGAGAGAGAAGGGGGAAATTATAGAGGGGGAGAGGGAGAGAGAGAGAAGGGGGAAATTATAGAGGGGGAGAGAGGAAGAAGGGGGAAATTATAGAGGGAGAGAGAGAGAGAAGGGGAAAATTATAGAGGGGGAGAGGGAGAGAGAGAGAAGGGGGAAATTATAGAGGGGGAGAAATAGTTGGGGACAATTACAGAGGCAGAGAGGGAGACACACACAGGGGAGAGACAGACAAACAAACACATTGAAATAAAATGTAGCAAGGTGAGTGAGAAAGATATTGAATAAAATGATTAACGGGGAGAGAGAAAAGTTGCCTGAAGAGTCGTGAGGGAAAGACACAGAAAAGATGGTGGTTGGGAATCAAACGAAAGGGCAGATAGAGGGAGTGGGCAGACATTCAGTGGGAACAGGAGATGGGGTGGGGGGGAGAGGAGGCAATGGAACACAACTGGAGGAGCCACTTACCTTGAGCCCATGAGATGGAGGCCAGAGCCAGGAGAATGAGCAGCTTCATGGTGCGGGGGGGATAACAGTGGCAGCGTGTGAGAGATCTCAGCAGAGGCACTGCCTGTCACTGTGGAGGATCCACGGAGGCAATGTGAGGAGTCACAGCCCCAACCAGGGCTTTGCTTCGATGGCCACAGCCAATCAAGCAAGCAACAAACAGGCCGAGCAGGTTCGACCAGAATCATTCGCTCGTCGTTGTTCCCTCACTGGGTTATTTCCATCCGCAGCCTCCACACCCAGCCCCCGGGGCCCCCAGCCAAACAATAGACAGTAGGTGCAGGAGTAGGCCATTCGGCCCTTCGAGCCCAGCACCGCCATTCAATGTGATCATGGCTGATCATCCACAATCAGTGCCCCAAATCTGCCCACCGCAAGAACAAGTCGCAGAGGGGTTGTGTCCGAGTGGTCACGCCCATTCGGCCCATCGAGTTCATACTCACCCAATGCAAAACTAACTTCCCCCCCCCCCCCGAACACCAGATGACATAGAAAATAGGTGCAGGAGTAGGCCATTCGGCCCTTCGAGCCAGCACCGCCATTCAATGTGTTCATGGCTGATCATCCAAACTCAGTACCCCGTTCCTGCTTTTTCCCCACATCCCTTGATTCCGTTTGCCCTAAGAGCTAAATGTCCTTCCATGTACTTTCAGTCTGAGGAAGGATCCCATCCCGAAACGTCACCCATCCTTTTTCTTCAGGTGTAGCGGGTAGAGTTGCTTCCTCACAGTGTCACAGACCTGTGTTCGATCCTGACTATGTGGAGTTTGTACGTTGTCCCCGTAACCTGCCTGCGTGGGTTTTCCCCGGGTGTTCTGGTTTCCTGCCACAATCCAAAGCAAAGATCCTATAGCGGAGCAAGATAGACCACTCCTGCTAAATGCAATGGGCTGACGTGTAGAGCGGAATGGAACGTGGGCCTTTTTTCCATCCATTTCCGTAACCCGACCCGACCCGACTCGCAGTGTAATCAACGTTGCGGGGGAACAGTTTGTGTTAATAAATTATAATTCTGAAAATGAGGAGAAGATTTTTACCAAAGAACTTTTATTTTTACGAGGATGTTTCCGTAACCGGCTTCCGTCTCCGCACTAGTATCTTTGCTCCGCTATGGGATCTTTGGTGCGGAGACGGAAGCCGGTTACGGAAATGGGCCCGAAAATTACCCCATGAATCTGCCCATGACCGTACTACGTCTTTTTCGTCAAGTGATCTATCTTGCTTGCTATAGGATCTTTTCTCCAAAGACGTATAGGTTTGTAGGCTGATTGGCTTGGTATAAATGTAAATTGTCCCTAAGTGTGTGTAGGATAGTGTGTGTGTGTGTGTGTGTGTGTGGGATCGCTGGTCGGCGGGGACTCGGTGGCCCGAAGTGCTTGTATCTGCGCTGAATCTCTAAAATAAACTAACGTAAAGATGCTGCCTGACCTGCTGAGTTACTGCAGCAATGTGTTTAAGAAGGAACTGCAGATGCTGGAAAATCGAAGGTAGACAAAAGTGCTGGAGAAACTCAGCGGGTGCAGCAGCATCTATGGAGCGAAGGAAATAGGCAGCATGTTCGTTGGCCTTACTTACTAAGTCAACTCCCCTGCCTCTCTGTAAAATCTTTCCTTTCAGATCCTTATCCAGCTACTTTCAAAGGTTTCAAAGGTCTTTTATTGTCACGTGTACCAATTAAGGTACAGTGATATGCGAATTATCTTGCAGCTGTACAGAAAAAAAGCAACAAGTCACACAAATACATAAAGGTTAACATAAACATCCACCACAGCGGATTCCCTACATTCCCCACTGTGATGGAAGGTAATAAAGTCTAATCTTCTTCCTCTTCTGAAGGCCAAAGTTAAATCTGCCTCAGTTACCTCCCCTAAACCTCCCTCCAGACCCTAACCCCACCAGGGGAAACCTTGTATCTTGTGTGACCTGCGTGGGTTTTGTCCCTAAGAGGTGGGTGAGAGGTGGGTGCGGACTCGGTGGGCCAAAGGACCTGTATCCACTCTGTATCTCTAAAGTCAAATGTCTAAATAGGTTTGGTGAAGCCTTTCTATCTTTCCTGAGGTGTGCCACGCTGAGCAGACCACAATAGTCTACTTGTGGCTGGAGATGCCGTTACATAAAGTTGCGGGCGTGACTGCTCAATGAGGCCTCCGGTTCGCATTCTGCTCTAATTGCTATCTCAACTCACCATTCCACTGCTGAGCCATGCACGGATACGCCCAGATCTCACTGTTTATTCGCCCTTTTAGACTTGTCCTCCTGCCATCTACAATCTCCTGCCCTAAACAATGTCGCACCTCACAGTCTTCAGCGTAAAATCACTTCTACCACCAATCGCTCTCTTCCACTGGGCTGTCTAACGCCACCTTGAAGTCTCACAACGCCACCTTGAAGTCTCTCCTCCAGCATTTCGTGTCTATCTTCATTGTAAACCTGCATCTGCAGTTCCTTCCTACACAAGGAAATAGAGGCAGGAATAGGCCACTCAGCCCCTATAGCCTGTCCCTGAATTTAATACTATCACGGTGAATAGTCCCAGGTATCGACAACACGTCTATCTTTAATGTCCTCTGCAAATATAGCTGTGTCCCATTCCTTAGTCAATGGATGGCCAAGTCATTTGTCATTTCATTCTCCTATCTGGGACACATGACAATAAAACACTCTTGACTTGACTCTTGACTCTTTGTGTGCTGGTCGTAAGAGTGGCCATTCGGCCCATCATCAGGTTTGCTGGTGTTCTACAAATGCGCCAATCCCTGTTCCCACTCCCCTTTACTTTCCTTCTACTTCAACTCTCTCCCAATGGTCTTTCTTCCCCAGAGTGACGTGTATCCTCACGATGATCGTCATTCCAGTAAAACACGGATCAAATCCCAGTGGCCCTCGCACTAGTCCCAGCTACGACAAAGTATTGAAGCGTAAGATTCTCCAACTTCCTTTGTCAAGCTGCCAATCCTGATCTGGTGACGTCAAGTATGAGGTTATTGCAATAAACAACGTTCCTGACATTACTCTCCCTCTCTCTCTCTCTCTCCAGGACAAGGGGTCACAGCTTAAGGATAAGGGGGAAATCCTTTAAGACCGAGATGAGGAAAAACTTTTTCACACAGAGAGTGGTGAATCTCTGGAACTCTCTGCCACAGAGGGTAGTTGACGCCAGTTCATTGGCTATATTTAAGAGGGAGTTAGATGTGGCCCTTGTGGCTAAAGGGATCAGGGGGTATGGAGAGAAGGCAGGTACGGGATACTGAGTTGGATGATCAGCCATGATCATATTGAATGGCGGTGCAGGCTCGAAGGGCCGAATGGCCTACTCCTGCACCTATTTTCTATGTATCTATGTATCTATGTATCTCTCTCCACTCTTGCAGGCATTGGCTGACCATTCGGAACTGACATCATTCGGCTTGCAGTTCCATGTCCACTCCTGGTCTGTGAAACCCCTCTCACTCCAGGTCTGTCTGACTCACTCTCACTCCCTGTCCACGACTCCCACCACCCTCATTCCTGTTTGTGAAACTCATTTTCACTCCTGGCCAGTCTGACCCGCTCCCTGATCTGACCTCTGAATCCCACTCCGAATCCTGTTCAAAAGACCACTCCAGATTCTGCCCCCGCGACCCTGTGCTCACGCCCGGTCCATGAAACTCATTCTCACTCCGTGTCTGCCTGACAAGTCCCACTCCAGGAGTCCGAGTGCTGCACCCACTCTCGATCCTGGTCCCACTCCAGGTTAGTGGGTCCACTCCCGCTCCCGAATAAGGCTTTTTGATTTCATTAACCATTAGGGTTTTTAGACAATAGACAATAGACAATAGGTGCAGGAGCAGGCCATTCGGCCCTTCGAGCCAGCACCGCCATTCAATGTGATCATGGCTGATCATCCCCAATCAGTACCCCGTTCCTGCCTTCTCCCCATATCCCTTGACTCCGCTATTTTATAAGAGCCCTATCTAGCTCTCTCTTGAAAGCATCCAGAGAACCTGCCTCCACCGCCCTCTGATGCAGAGAATTCCACAGACTCACCACTCTCTGTGAGAAAAAGTGTTTCCTCGTCTCCGTTCTAAATGGCTTACTCCTTATTCTCAAACTGTGGCCCCTGGTTCTGGACTCCCCCAACATCGGGAACATGTTTCCTGCCTCTAGCGTGTCCAAGACCTTAACAATCTTATATGTTTCAAAGGGTCTTCTATGTTTTTGAAGGGTCTCGACCCGAAACGTCACCCACTCCTTCTCTCCAGAGATGCTGCCTGTCCCGCTGAGTTACTCCAGCATTTTGTGTCTATCTTCGATTTAAACCAGCATCTGCAGTTCCTTCCTACACAGGCGTTTTGATCCAGTCGGTTTCAGTCAGTTTAGTTCATTGTCACGTGTACCGAGGTACAGTGAAAAGCCTTTCGTTGTGTGCTATCCAGTCAGCAGAAAGACAATACATGATTACAATCGAGCCATTCACCCTGAGTTACAAAAATATGGGTTATACTATATAGGTGCTGCCTTCCCCCTTATCAAGGCGTAGTATCAAAAGCTATGGGCAGGAGCAACTCAGCGGGTCAGGCAGCATCTATGGAGCAGATTGGACAGATGACGTTGGGACACGTTCGGAGACGGACGGATGTCAAGTGCTGTCATCAACTCGATGAAAGGCGATCTGTGGTCTGAGTGAGACAACCGTCAGGGATCAGGAACCTTCTGCAGAAATGCCTGGCCACACACTCATTTCACCACCGCCATCGGGAAGTAGGTACAGGAGCCTGAAAACTGTAACGTCCAGGTTCAGGAACAGCTTCTTCCCTACAGCCATCAGGCTATTAAATACCACAACCTCAAATAAGCTCTAAACTACAATAGACTATTATTATTATTAATATTATTGTTTGTTTTTTGAGTATGTGTGTATGTGTGTGTATATACATATAAACATATACTGTATGTATGTGTACTTGTGAGTATGTGTATATATACACACTGGACTTTTTTTTCTCCCTCTCGTTTATCATATTGTTTACAGTGTACTATGTTTACATATTCTGTTGTGCTGCAGCAAGTAAGGATTTCATTGTTATATCTGGGACATTTATTTTAATTTTTATTTCAAAATAGATTTTATTCAGGTAATAAATATATACCAATACATGAACCTTGCAAAAAATTCATCCGACATTTTCGGAGGCTATACAAATTGTTCAATACAGTCTATATATATTGCTCAACTTTCCTGAATCTGTCCCTCACCCTTGCCACTCGTGCGGCACACTGGCGTGGGATACCTTCCCTTATTTTGAGGGGGCATATGACAATAAAATACTCTTGACTCTCTTGACTTGACCTGTTGAGCCCCTTCTGCACTTTGCTTGTTAAACTAGGTGTTGGCAAAGATTCTACAGCGAGCAAGATCGTCCACCCGACGAAAAAGACGTAGTACGGTCATGGGCAGATTCATGGGTCATTTTAGGCCCCATTTCCGTAACCGGCTTCCGTCTCCGCACCAAAGGTCCCGTAGCGGAGCAAAGATAACTAGTACGGAGACGGAAGCCGGTTACGGAAACACCCTCGTAAAAATAAAAGTTCTTTGCGAAAAATCTTCTCCTCATTTTCAGAATTTTAATTTATTAACACAAACTGTTCCCCCGCAACATTGATTACACTGCGGGTCGGGTCGGGTCGGGTCGGGTTACGGAAATGGATGAAAAAAGGCCCAGGTTCCGCTCTGTTGCGTACTACACGTCAGCCCATTGCATTCAGCAGGAGTGGTCTATCTTGCTTGATCCAAAGCGACCCCACCACTCGCCACATCTTCCCATCTCCCCCCCTGTCTGCTTTCCACAAAGACCGCTCCCTCCGTAACATTGTCTTTGGGTGTTGGTACCTGGCAGGAAAAAGGGCTCAGGTTACAGAGTGGAGTGGAATAGAGGGAGGGACCAAGGTGTGTAAGGGAGAGGAGAGGAGTGGGACTGGTTGGAGGGCAGGAGTGAGCCGGGGGTGGTGGGAGAGGCCCGGTGGGGGGGGGGTCAGGCAGAGCTGAGATAAGCAGTGTTTACAGCAGGTGCCTGTCGCATTCCAGTGCAGGGCGTTTACCTGCTGGAGACTGGTGGGCCAGGGCGCTGGCAGGCTTCCCTCCCCACGTCAGGCAAGAGGCAGAAACTGGTGAACGGGTCGGGTGGCATTCCTCTCACAGCGAACACTGCTCAGCCAAAGTGTCTCCACCCGAAACGCCCCCCATTCCTTCTATCCAGAGATGTGGCCTGTCCTGCTGAGTTACTCCAGCATTTTGTGTCTGTCTTCTGTGAAACAAAGGGTCTGCCACAGCCTGGTGCAGTCGCACGGAGTGTGAACTGCAAGGGTCATGGAGGCTAAATGTAGAAATGTAGATGGGTCCCGACCCGAAACATCACCCCTCCTTTTACCCCAGACCCGCTGAGTTACTCCAGCACTTTGTGTCTTTCTTCTGTAGAAACAAAGAACTGCAGATGCTGGTTTACACCAAAGACAGATACAAAGTGCTGGAGTAACTCAACAAGTTATACTCAGAGGATGGGTGGCGTTTTGTGTCAGAACTCTTCCTTAGACCTAAGTACATGTCCCACTTAGGTGACTCTTTAGGAGACTGCCAGGTACTAGTTTTAATAGAATTCACCTACGACACCTGGCGACAACCTACGACAGCACCTACGCCAACCTACGCCAACCTACGCCAGCACCTACGCCAACCTACGGCAACCTACGCCAACACCTACGCCAACCTACGACAGCACCTACGCCAACCTACGCCAACCTACGCCAACCTACGCCAACCAAAATTGTCGCCATTGTCGCCAAAGATTTTTCAACATGTTGAAAAGTTTGCGGCAATCGCCTGTAGTCCCCCAAAAAATAGCCCAAGTGGGACAGGCCCATTGGAGTCTGAAGAAAGGTTCCGACTAGAAAGGTCACCTGTTCTATTCTCATTTGACTCCTCATTTGACTCCTCCCATTTCCTCCAAATACAAGGCGTAGCTATGGGCACACGCATGGGCCCCAGCTACGCCTGCCTCTTTGTCGGGTACGTAGAACAATCCTTGTTCAATGCGTACCAGGGCCCCATCCCCGACCTCTACCTCCGCTACATCGATGACTGTTTTGGTGCCACATCCTGCACCCACACACAACTGACTGACTTCATCCGCTTCACCACCAACTTCCATCCGGCACTCAAATACACCTGGACCATTTCCGACACTTCCCTACCATTCCTTGACCTCACTATCTCCATCGCAGGTGATAGACTTCTTACCGACATCCACTACAAACCTACCGATTCCCATGGCTATCTGGACTACACTTCTTCCCACCCTGCTTCCTGTAAGGACTCCATCCCCCACTCCCAATTCCTCCGTCTACGCCGCATCTGCTCCCAGGATGAGGCGTTCCACACCAGGGCATCCGAAATGTCCTCATTCTTCAGGGAACGGGGGTTCCCCTCCTCCACCATAGATGAGGCTCGCACCAGGGCCTCTGCCATACCCCGCAACACTGCTCTCTCTCCCCATCCCCCCACTCACAACAAGGGCAGAGTCCCCCTAGTCCTCACCTTTCACCCCACCAGCCGTCACACACAACAAGTGATCCTCCGTCAGTTTCGCCACCTCCAACGTGACCCCACCACTCGCCACATCTTCCCATCTCCCCCCATGTCTGCCTTCCGCAAAGACCACTCCCTCCGTAACTCCCTTGTCAATTCTTCCCTTCCCTCCCATACCACCCCCTCCCCTGGTACTTTCCCTTGCAACCGCAAGAGATGCAACACTTGTCCCTTCACCTCCCCCCTCGACTCCATTCAAGGACCTAAGCAGTCGTTCCAGGTGCGACAGAGGTTCACCTGCATCTCCTCCAACCTCATCTATTGCATCCGCTGCTCTAGATGCCAGCTGATCTACATCGGTGAGACCAAGCGGAGGCTCGGCGATCGTTTCGCCGAACACCTCCGGTCGGTCCGCAATAACCAACCTGACCTCCCGGTGGCTCAGCACTTCAACTCCCCCTCCCATTCCGTATCTGACCTCTCTGTCCTGGGTCTCCTCCATGGCCACAGCGAGCAACACCGGAAATTGGAGGAAATGCACCTCATATTCCGCTTGGGCAGTCTACATCCTGGGGGCTTGAACATTGAATTCTCCCAATTCTGCTAGCCATTGCTGTCCCCTCCCCTTCATCAGCCCTCTGGTTGTCTCCTCCCCTCCCCCAGCCCTCGGGCTCCTCCTCCGCCTTTTTTCCTTTCTTCTCCCCACCCCCTATCAGTCTGAAGAAGGGTTTCGGCCCGAAACGTTGCCTATTTCCTTCGCTCCATAGATGCTGCTGCACCCGCTGAGTTTCTCCAGCATTTTTGTGTACCTTCACCTGTTCTATTTCTCCAGCGATGCTGCCTGACCCGCTGAGTTACTCCAGCATTTCGTGTCTATCTTCGGTGCAAAGCAGCATCTGCAGTTCCTTCCGACACAACACATGGCTACATTCGAGATATCCACTGTGTACAGATACATGATAAAGGGGATAACATGAATAATGTTTGTAGATAGTAGCTCAGGACTGCTCCCTAGTTGTGGGTAGGATTATTCCCAAACCACATGACAAGTTGCACTTCAGTGGCTTTTGTGTATAACCAATATCTGCAGTTCTTTGGTACACAAAAATGCTGGAGAAACTCAGCGGGTGCAGCAGCATCTATGGAGCGAAGGAAACAGGCAACGTTTCGGGCCGAAACCCTTCTTCAGACCTTTGTTTCGACATGGTGGCAGTTCTGCAGTTCTTTGCAGTTCTGCAGTTCTTTGTTTCGACATGGTGGCTGTGATTTAATTGGGGGGACATGCCCAAGGCCATGCAGAACCAGTTTGACTGCAACAGCCAGCGCAAGTATCTCTTTAAATCTTTGTTCCTGTTTTAGCGATTGCAGTCTCAATTGTTGAACACCAGGTGGCAGTGTTTGCCCTGCCAGGCATGTTCATTGTTCAGGCCCAAGTGCTGGGAGCTGGTGAAAATAACAAACTGCTGGAGGAACTCAGAGGGTCTGTGGGGAGGGGGGGGGGGGGGGAGGAGGTCGATGTTTCAGCAGAAATCCTGCGTCACTGCGCACTTCTCACACAAGATCAACAACTGTTGATCAACAGCCTCTGCAAGGACAGCTCGCCCGGTGACATTTAGCAAAAAATTCCTTTCCAATTAAAATGTTTTTCTAAATGTTCTTAGTTGTTCTCTTTCCCGGAAGATGACGACAGGCGAGTACCGGCCAAATTCTATGAGAATGCACTGCATGCATTTACGCAGTGATTTCAACATCTTGAAATGCAGCATTAAAAAAAAAAAGCTGGAGTGACTCAGCGGGTCAGGCAGCATCTCTGGAGAAAAGCCACAGGTGACGTTTCGGGTCGAGACCCTTCCTTCTTCAGACTGAGAGTCAGGGGGAACGGGAGCCGAGAGATATAGACGGTAGACACGTAGGGCAAATGAATGAAAGATATGCGAAAAGCAAAGGTGATCAAGGAAAGGCCAAGCCCACAATGGTTCATTGTTGGCTGGGGTCGATGATAACGAGTTTTACAGACTGTCTTTATAGTAATTTATGGGAATCGCTGCCTCAAAAAGGCAGCTTCTTCTTCTGAAACATTGAATCAGCCATGATCACAATGAATGGCGGTGCTGGCTCGAAGGGCCGAATGGCCTCCTCCTGCACCTATTTTCTATCTATCTATAAGCCAAAGGAATAGTTAGATCTCAAGAGTTGTCTCTACAGAGCCCCCAACTTCCCATTCCTACACAGACCTTTCTGTCCTCGGTCTCCTCCATTGCCAGAGTGAGGCTAAACACAAATTGGAGGAACAGCATCTCATATTTTGCTTGGGCAGTTTACAGCCCAATGGTATGATTATTGATTCCTCTCACTTCAGCTAGCCCCCTCTCTCTCTACCCCCCCCCCCCCCACACACACACACACACACACACACACACAAAGCTTCTAATTTTCACCCTGCAAACAGCTAACAACGGCCTGTTTTCCTT
>CM075988.1:23830142-23881848 GCA_038087875.1 Malacoraja senta
GGCACGAGCAATATTCCAGTCAACGGCTGCAATCATTCACTGAAATACATGTAATACTTAGTTTAACAATTCCCTCCCGCAACACGGCCGTGTACATTTGTCTCAGTGTCAGTCTTTGGTTTAACCAGCAGCTGCAGTTCCTCCCCACATACAGTATTTGATCACATTGAATGGCTCGAAGGGCCGAATGGCCTACTCCTGCACCTATTGTCTACTGTCTATTTAGTCTGAGTCTGAAGAAGGGTCTCGACCCGAAACGTCACCTATTCCTTCTCTCCAGAGATGCTGCCTGTCCCACTGCGTTACTCCAGAATTCTGTGATAGTCTTCGGTATAAAACCAACATCTGCAGTTCCTCACCTACTCGTTAGTGTGTATCTTCAGCTCAGGAACATGTGAAGCTGAAAGATGATGAATTGTAAAATTGGGACGTGGTGACTGAAGGGATGGATGACCGATGCAATCCTTCAGGAGACCATCCAAGACCATCAATATTGTGCTTGGTCCTTGACGAAAATGTCCATGTCCCCCCCCACTCCTTCCCCACAGTCCTGCAAATTAATTTCCATCAAGTGCCTGTCCAACCCCGAATGACTATATTTCCATCTGTGTATGAAGGAACTGCAGATGTTGGTTTAAACCGAAGATAGACACAGAATTCTGGAGTCACGCAGTGGGACAGGCAGCATCTCTGGAGAGAAGGAATGGGTGAAGAAGGGTCTCGACCCGAAACGTCACCTATTCCTTCTCTCCAGAGACGCTGCCCGACCCACTGAGTACCTCCGGATTTTTGTGTCTCTCGTCTATTTCCATCTCCCTCGAAGGCGGCAAGTTCCAGCTGGTAACTCTCTGCACAGCAAGGTTTGTACTCACAGAAAAGGGGCGTCACGGTAGAGTTGCTGCCTCACAGCGCCGGAGACCCAGGTTCAATCCTGACTAAGGGTGCTGACTGTTTGAGAAGGAACTGCAGATGCTGGAAAATCGAAGGTAGACAAAAATGCTGGAGAAACTCAGCGGGTGAGGCAGCATCTATGGAGCGAAGGAAACAGGCAACGTTTCGGGTCGAGACCCTTCTTCAGACCAGCATCTGCAGTTCTTTCCTACTCATCAGCGGGTCAGGCAGCTTCTGTGGAGAAAAAGGATGGGTGACAGTTTCTGGTCGAGACCCTTCTTCAGACTGAAAGTAGAGGGGAGGGAACTGTAGGGAGGAAAAGTCCAGAACATAATAGGGCTGGAAATGGAAAGAAGGCTCGACGATGAGGTGGGGGTGAAGGGACCCACACTCCGGATTGATACCCCCCCCCCCCCACCCGATAGGGCCCCCACCCCATTTAGGATTAAGCACCACTCCAAGTCTATAATCCAGGTTGACTGACTTTGATCCCCAGTGTCAGAAGAGTGGCACGGTGGCACAGCGGTAGAGTTGCTGCCTCACAGCCCCAGAGACCCGGGTTCGATCCTGACTACGGGTGCTGTCTGTACGGAGTTTGTACGTTCTCAAGATTGTTAAGGGGTTGGACACGCTAGAGGCAGGAAACATGTTCCTGATGTTGGGGGAGTCCAGAACCAGGGGCCACAGTTTAAGAATAAGGAGGAGTTCGTGGATGTCTCGTAGCGGCTCGTCGGAGTAAAAAGTAACCATTTTTTTCATCGCGAGTATTTTCTTTACTCGTGGACATTTTTCACAGTTGAAAAAACGTCACGAGTTTACCGGATTTCCCGAGTACCTACCGTTACTCGTACGAGCCGGTACGTGACATCCACGAACTCCTACGTACCCGCTACGGACATTCTCCGAGTTTGAATCAGGGGAAAACTCGGGAGAAGTTACCTCGTACAGTGGGACAGGCCCTTAACACTCCATTTGCATATTATTATATCAACCTCCCAAACCATTACATCCCTTCGCTACTTAGTTAGATTCACACCCCATGCTGGATTGCAAATCCTGCCCCCGTCATCATATCCAATGTTCCATCTCCTCCCAGTAACTTCGTGTGCCCTCTTCTTACACCAGTACATCAGCTGCCAACTCCATTACATCCCCTCACCCTTACACTTTCTCCCCCATCTCCCGGCAGAAACCCTTCCCAGACCTTTTGTCCAGGTCCTCCTGCTCAATCCCACCCCACCCCCCCACCCCCACCCCCTCCATCACACATCTGGGGATATGGGGAGAAGGCAGGAATGGGGTACTGATTGGGGATGATCAGCTATGATCACATTGAATGGCTCGAAGGGCCGAATGGCCTACTCCTGCACCTATTGTCTATTGTCTATTGAACAACTTCTAATCTTGTGTGTGTGTGGACTCGATAAGATGACCAGCATGTGCAGTTCCTTCCTACCTACACATTTCGCCTGACCTGCTGAGCTACTCCAGCACTTTGTGTTTAAGAAGGAACTGCAGATGCTGGAAAAATCGAAGGTAGACAAAAAATGCTGGAGAAACTCAGCGGGTGAGGCAGCATCTATAGATGCTGCCTCACCCGCTGAGTTTCTCCAGCATTTTTTGTCTACCAGTACTTTGTGTGAATGGTGAGACTTGGCGATCGTTTCGCCGAACACCTCCGCTCGGTCCGCAATAACGAACCTGACCTCAGCACTGCAACTCCCCTCCCATTCCACATCCGACCTCTCTGTCCTGGGTCTCCTCCATGGCCAGGGCGAGCAACACCGGAAATTGGAGGAACAGCACCTCATATTCCGCTTGGGGGAGTCTACATCCTGGGGGCATGAACATTGGATTCTCCCAATTTTGTTAGCCCCTGCTGCCTCCTCCCCTTCCTATCTCTCCCTCAGCCCTCGGGCTCCTCCTCCTCCTTTTTCCTTTCTTCTCCCCGCCCCACCCCACCCCCTATCAGTCTGAAGAAAGGTTTCGGCCCGAAACGTTGCCTATTTCCTTCGCTCCATAGATGCTGCCGCACCCGCTGAGTTTCTCCAGCACTTTTGTCTACCTTCGATTTTCCAGCATCTGCAGTTCCTTCTCAAACACTTTGTGTGAATGGGTTTGTTGATCAGTGTATCACCAGCAGGGGGCACCACTGCTGTTGGTTTGGGCCGTGGATTGTGGACAGGATGACATCAGATACCTTGTTGAGAATGGTTCCAGAAATATTGGCGCAAAAAGCAAAGAACAAATATTCATAAATACATCTGTGTGGACAGATTGTAAAAAAAAAAAGGTGCAGGAATGTGGGGAACAGGAGAATCATCCTACCACAACCAGAGAGCAGTCCTGAACTGCTATCCACCTCATTGGAGACCCTCGGACTGTCTTTGATCGGACTTTGCTGGCTTTACCTTGCACTAAACGTTATTCCCTTATCATGTATCTGTACACTGTTTTAATGGCTCGGTTGTAATCATGTATTGTCTTTCTGCTGACTGGTTAGTAGGCAACAAAAGCTTTTGCCACAGAATTCTCTGCCACAGAAAGTAGTTGAGGCCAGTTCATTGGCTATATTTAAGATGTGGCCCTTGTGGCTAAAGGGATCAGGGGGTATGGAGAGAAGGCAGGTCCAGGATACTGAGTTGGATGATCAGCCATGATCATATTGAATGGCAGTGCAGGCTCGAAGGGCCGAATGGCCTACTCCTGCACCTATTTTCTATGTTTCTATGTTTCTAAAAGCTTTTCAATGTACCTCGGTACACATGACAATAAACTACACTAGGCCATGTGATCTTCAGTCTGTACTGCCATTTAATAACTTTTGCCTAATTTTGCCTCATTCCTTTAGCTTTGTCACACAAATCTAATCTTCAGTATAAATTTACCAAATGTTTTTTTTTTAATGAAATAAGGCCCCATAATTCTGCCACGTTTTCATGTCGAAGTCTTGCAAACCTTCAAAGATGGACACAACATGCCGGAGTAACTCAGCGGGTCAGGCAGCATCTCTGGAGAAAAGGAATAGGTGACGTTTCCGGTCGAGACCCTTCTTCAGACTGAGAGTCAGGGGGAGAGGGAAACTAGGGGGTATGAAAAATACTTCACTCTTCCAGTTTTGGTCTCCAAATCTGAGGAAGGACATTATTGCCATAGAGGGAGTGCAGAGAAGGTTCACCAGACTGAGATTCCTGGGATGTCAGGACTGTCTTATGAAGAAAGACTGGATAGACTTGGTTTATACTCGCTAGAATTTAGGAGATTGAGAGGGGATCTTATAGAAACTTACAAAATTCTTAAGGGGTTGGACAGGCTAGATGCAGGAAGATTGCTCCCGATGTTGGGGAAGTCCAGGACAAGGGGTCACAGCTTAAGGATAAGGGGGAAATCCTTTAAAACCGAGATGAGAAGAACTTTTTTCACACAGAGAGTGGTGAATCTCTGGAACTCTCTGCCACAGAGGGTAGTCGAGGCCAGTTCATTGGCTATATTTAAGAGGGAGTTAGATGTGGCCCTTGTGGCTAAAGGGATCAGAGGGTATGGAGAGAAGGCAGGTACGGGATACTGAGTTGGATGATCAGCCATGATCATATTGAATGGCGGTGCAGGCTCGAAGGGCCGAATGGCCTACTCCTGCACCTAATTTCTATGTTTCTATGTTTCTATGGTTCTAAATTTTAACACAGAACATGGAACAGGAACAGGCCCTTCGGCCCATAATGTTCATGCTATCCCTCTATTCCCCGCACTTCCACGTGCCTATCTAAAAGCCTCGTAAACGCCACTATCGTATCTGCCTCCACCACCACCCATGGCGTTCCTGGCCCCCTCCACACTCTTGCCCCACACATATCCATTGAACTTTAGACAATATCCCTTGGTCCTGGACTCAACCAGAAGCATTGGCAGCTCACTGATGACCCCATCAGTTGCCCCTAATATTGGGAAAGGCAGTCGAATTATCCTGTAGAAACAAGGAACTGCAGAGGCTGGTTTATACCAAAGGTAGACACAAAGTGCTGGAGTAACTCAGCGGGTCAGACAGCATCTCTGGAGAAAAAGGATGGATGAATTTTTGGGTTGGGAGTGAAAGTAGGGGGGAGGGGGGAGAGGGGGGGAACCCTCTACTCGCTGTCTGAAGAAGGGTCCCGACCGAAAAATGGACCCATCCTTTTTCTCCAGAGATGCTGCCTGACCTAGTCAAAATATCTTGTTTAAGAAGGAACTGCAGATGCTGGAAAATCGAAGGTATCGCAAAAAAAACTGGAGAAACTCAGCGGGTGCAGCAGCATCTATGGAGCGAAGGAAATAGGCAACGTTTCAGGCCGAAACCCT
This sequence comes from Malacoraja senta, assembly GCA_038087875.1. Classification (NCBI taxonomy): domain Eukaryota; kingdom Metazoa; phylum Chordata; class Chondrichthyes; order Rajiformes; family Rajidae; genus Malacoraja; species Malacoraja senta. Next base: position 23,835,369 of record CM075988.1, read on the forward strand.
TCTTCAGGCTGCAGGCAATATAAGCATATTTTGGTAAACTCTCCTTATTCTTTAAACTACGGTGCCCAGAAATCACTTATGGTGTACTTGCTAATATATCTTTCCTAATCTGTGATATCCAGAATCAGACATGGTATGCCATGCATTGGAATGGCACAGGCAACAGTTTCAAATTTCATATCCAGATGTATTCCTTTGTCAATATTTACCATGCAGTGCTCAGACTGTGTTATTCCTTAGGAATAAGGGTCAGCCCATGTGCAGATGAAACCAGTGAGATGGTGCTGACTGTCACTGGTTGCAGCTCCATAAGGAGTGTATCTTACTGTATTATTTCGGAACCACTGACCCTCAATGGAGTACAGTTTCACACCACCGGCTCCCACTGGTTACTGTTCCACAGGGGCTGGAGAGCATATAAATGGACCACTTCATCAGTTTAGTTTAGTTTAGTTTAGAGAGACAGCGGGGAAACAGGCCCTTCGGCCCTCCGAGTCCGCGCCGACCGGCGATCCCCGCACATGAACACTATCCTACACACACAAGGGTCAATTTTACACATACACCAAGCCAATCAACCTACAACTTAGTTTAAGAATAAGGAGTACAGTTAGAATAAGGGCCACAGTTTAAGAATTAGGAGTAAGCCATTTAGAACGGAGACGAGGAAACACTTTTTCTCACAGAGAGTGGTGAGTCTGTGGAATTCTCTGCCTCAGAGGGCGGTGGAGGCAGGTTCTCTGGATGCTTTCAAGAGAGAGCTAGATAGGGCTCTTAAAGATAGCGGAGTCAGGGGATATGGGGAGAAGGCAGGAACGGGGTACTGATTGGGGATGATCAGCCATGATCACATTGAATGGCGGTGCTGGCTCGAAGGGCCAAATGGCCTACTCCTGCACCTATTGTCTATTGTCTATTGACAAACCTGTACGTCTTTGGAGTGTGGGAGGAAACCGAAGATCTCGGAGAAAACCCACGCGGGTCACGGGGAGAAGGTACAAACTCCGTCCAGGCAGCGCCCTTAGTCGGGATGGAACCCGGGTCTCCGGTGCTGTAAGCGCTGTAAGGCAGCAACTCTACCGCTGCGCCACCATGGCTGCCCTCAATCTTCTTAAATAGTTTAATGGCTAGCATTGATTTTGAGGCGACTAGAATATCGAAGCATAGATATAATGCTGAGGCTTTATCAGATGGTGGTGGGGCCACATTTGGAATATTGTGTGTAGGACAGAACTGCAGATGCTGGTTTACACCCAAGGTAGACTTCTTCAGTCTGAAGAAGGGTTTCAGCCCGAAGCGTTGCCTATTTCCTTCGCTCCATAGATGCTGCTGCACCCGCTGAGTTCCTCCAGCACTTTTGTCTACCTTTGATTTTCCAGCATCTGCAGTTCCTTCTTAAACTGCTGGAGTAACTCAACTGGTCCGGCAGCATCTCTGGAGAAAAGGAATAGATGATATTTCGGGTGGAGACCCTTCTTCGAACTGAGAGTCGGGAAGGTGGGAAACGAACGATATGAAAAAGATAGAATATTGTGGAATATTTTGAGCAAAGGTGGAATTTTGGTGAGTATGGAAGCATGTGCTGGCTCTGGAGAAGGTCCAGAGGATCTATTTTACGAGAATGCTCCCAGGAATGATTGGGTTAACATTGGATGAGCATTTGATGGCTCTGGGCCTGTGCTCGCTGGAGTTTATAAAGACAAGGGGGCATCTCATTGAAATCTACCGAATAATGAAAGGATTAGATAGAGTGGGCGTGGAGAGGATGTTTCCAGTAATGGGAGAGTTTAGAACCAGAGGGCGCAGCCTTAGAATAAAAAGACGTACTTTTAGAAAGGAGATGAAGAGGAATTTCTTTAGCCAGAGGGTGGTAAATCTGTGGAATTCATTGCCACAGATGGTTGTGGAGACAAAGACATTGGGTATTTTTAAAGCAGAGCAGTCAAAGATTACAGGGAGAAGGCAGGGGGATGGGGTTGAGAGGAAAAATAGATCAGTCATGATTGAATGGCAGGGGTGACTTGATGGGCCGAATGGCCTAATTCTGCTCCTATTTCTTGTGGTCTTATGGATTATAAAGTTGAAATTTGTGCATAGGATAGGTTGATGTAGGGGATGAAGGGGTTGCTAATGAGAGTAGCAATTCATGTAATTAGAGGCACTAACGACGGTAGCAACTGTCCTACGCAGCAACACACACATCCAAGTAACCAAAGGGCCTGTTTCCACGCTGTTAAACTAAACCAAACTAAACTTTAGGACATCCAGCACCTCCTGGACCATGACTGTCCTCAAGATAGACTCAAAATGTTGGATTAACTCAGCCTGTCAGGCAGCATCTCTGCAGAGAAGGAATGGGTGATGTTACACAACGTAATAGATGACGTAAGAGTATGGATCTTCTCAAGACATCTCCATTGCTTGTCCCAGGTCTTCATGTCTTTCCCCACAGTATATACAAAGCATTTCTCCCTCTCCCCTGACTCTTAGTCTGGAGAACGGTCTCGACCCGAAACATCACCCATTCCTACTCTCCAGAGATACTGCCTGTCCCGCTGAGTTACGCCAGCATTTTGTGTCTATCATCGGGTTTAACCAGCATCTGCAACTCCTCTCCTCCACAGAGCGGAAATACTCAGCAATACCTAAACACTGAGGCAGCAACTGGGAGACAACGACAGAAATGTTTTCATCGATTTCAGATTAGCCAAGTGGGAAAGTGTTGAAAACCATCAACAGATACGGATGGTGTTTGCTAGATGCTGCTGTACTGTTGGACGGCGAGATTCGTGAAGCAGGACCTTCCTCCATCAGGAAGCCTCATTTAAATGTGCTGGAGTGGGAGGGACAGTGTGGAAGGGCACAAGCAAAGATCCTATAGCGAGCAAGATAGTCCACTCGACGAAAAGGACGTAGTACGGTCATGGGCAGATTCATGGGTAATTTTCGGGCCCATTTCCGTAACCGGCTTCCGTCTCCGCACCAAAGATCCCGTAGCGGAGCAAAGATAACTAGTGCGGAGACGGAAGCCGGTTACGGAAACATCCTCGTAAAAATAAAAGTTCTTTGGGAAAAATCTTCTCCTCATTTTCAGAATTATAATTTATTAACACAAACTGTTCCCCCGCAACGTTGATTACACTGCGAGTCGGGTCGGGTCCGGTTACGGAAATGGATGAAAAAAAGGCCCAGGTTCCGTTCCGTTGCGTACTACACGTCAGCCCATTGCATTTAGCAGGAGTGGTCTATCTTGCTTGCTATAGGATCTTTGGGCACAAGTGGGAAAACCAGGAATGCTGGTCGTTTAGTGGATGAAGAGTACAGCACAAACTAGCTGCTTCTGCAGTAAGGGCAGATGATAGCCCATCCATATCTAACCTGTGCCACGCGCGTCTTCACTCAAATTAATTAGCTCTGCCTTTAATGTGTAGAAATTCAGTGAGCTACAGATAATGGCCCTGTCGCAGCACCAGAATAACCTGCAGAAATATCACCAGCAGGTTTTGAGCCAGGTCACCCTCAGTGATCAGAGGTTAGGACCACAGGGCTCAGCCTCAGAATTAAAGGATGTTTCTTTAGGAAGGAGATGAGGAAGAATTTCTTTAGTCAGAGAGTGGTGAATCTGTGGAATTCATTGCCATCGAAGCTGGTGGAAACCAAGTCAATGGATATATTTAAGGCAGAGATTGATAGATCTTGATTAGTATGGGTGTCAGAGGTTATGGGGAGAAGGCAGGAGAGTTGGGTTAGGATGGAGAGATAGATCAGCCATGATTGAATGGTGGAGTAGACTTGATGGGCCGAATGGCCAAATTCTGTTCCTAGGCAGCATCTCTGGATAGAGGGAATGGGTGATGTTTCGGGTCGACACCCTTCTTCAGACTGAAGAAGGGAGCATCTCAAGAAGGGTCTCGACACAAAACGTCACCCATTCCTTCTCTCCAGAGATGCTGCCTGTCCCGCTGAGTTACTCCAGCATTTTGTGTCTACCTGCGGTTTAAAACGGCATCTGCAGTTCCTTCCTCCCACAAGGACCTCAAGGCGCTGAGGTCAATTCATGCTAACAGTGCGATCGACACAGAAATAGCAACTGCTGAATGCTTACACGTTGCACAAAGTCACGGACATCAATACACCAACAGTGACACCAAGATCAACCTCCTGACAAAGAGACACATTTTCCTTTACAAGGCAGCCTGCAGTCACAGCTGTTAGCACAGCTGCATCACAAATCTAAGGACTCGGGTTTGATCCTGACCTCAGATATTGTCTGAGTGGAGTTTGTACCTCCTCCCTGACATGTGTGGGTTTCCACCAGGTGCTCGAGTTTCCTTCCACAACCCAATGGCATCTATAGTTTAATTTGTTCAAGAAGGAACTGCAGATGCTGGAGAATCGAAGGTAGATAAAATTGCTGGAGAAACTCAGCGGGTGAGGCAGCATCTATGGAGCGAAGGAAATAGGCAACGTTTCGGGCCGAAACCCTTCTTCAGACTGATGTAGGGTGGGGGGGGGGGGTGCGGGAAGAAGAAAGGAAGAGGAGGAACCAGAGGGCTGAGGGAGAACTGAGAAGGGGAGGAGACAGCAAGGGCTACCGGAAATTGGAGAGGTCAATGTTTATGCCGCTAGGGTGCAGACTGCCCAATATGAGGTGCTGCTCCTCCAGTTTCCGGTGGTGCTCACTCTGGCCATGGAGGAGGCCCAGGACAGAAAGGTCGGATTGGGAATGGGAGGGGGAGTTGTAGTGCTGAGTCACCGGGAGATCAGGTTGGTTAATGGGGACCTATAGTTTAATTTGGTTATGTTATCATTTATTAGACAGTTGGCCAAAATGCCCTCTGATGCTGAATGATCTCTCCCTGGAGATTCCTTCTCACCATGAGCTGCCACTTTGGACTGGCCCACGGGCTCATCACCTTCCTCCAAATCTACTCCCCTTCACACTCGCCCTTCTGTACATTTGTAGGAGTCTCTCAGGGTCCAGCTTTGAGCTTATGCTAGATTAAGGCTCTCACATCTGTAATGTTTCAATCCATTTCCTCATTGCCCTCTTCTAACGTCCAGTTGACCAATCTGTGTTTGTTTCTAGGCCCAGGACCTCGAGGGACTCGGGTTAGGGTTAGAAGAAGGGTTTCGGCCCGAAATGTTGCCTATTTCCTTCGCTCCATAGATGCTGCTGCACCCGCTGAGTTTCTCCAGTACTTTTGTCTACCTTCGAGTTAGAGTTAGGGTTCGTTCAGATTAGGTCCTCTCGCACAACAACAACAGCAACCACCTTTTCATTCCACTAAATATTTAAATAAAGGAGTATAAATAAGATCTGTTCTCCATTGGGTAATCTAAATTAGTTTAGTTCAGAGATACAGCATGGAAACAGGCCCTTCGGCCCACCGTCCGTGCCGACCTCACTAACGCTATCCCACACACACACACACACACACGCGAGGGACAATTTACAATTTTACCGAAGCCAATTAACCTACAAACCTGCACGTCTTTGTAGTGTGGGAGGAAACCGGAGCACCTGGAGAAAACCCACGCGGGTCACGGGGAAATTAGTCAGGAGGCAGCATAACATCAAACCACCAACCACTCACAGTGTTACTGAGCCACCAAGATACCAGCCTCACAAGCCAGGAATGAGGTACTTCCATTTCTGTCATGGAAACTGGGTGAGCCCAGAACCAGGGCCCACAGTCTTAGAATAAAGGGGAGGCCATTTAAGACTTGAGGTGAGAAAAAACTTTTTCACCCAGAGAGTTGTGAATTTGTGGAATTCCCTGCCACAGAGGGCAGTGGAGGCCAAGTCACTGGATGGATTTAAGAGAGAGTTAGATAGAGCTCTAGGGGCAGGTGGAATCAAGGGATATGGGGAGAAGGCAGGCACGGGTTATTGATTGGGGACGATCAGCCATGATCGCAATGAATGGCGGTGCTGGCTCGAAGGGCCGAATGGCCTCCTCCTGCACCTATTTTCTATGTTTCTATGTTTCTAAACGTAGACAAATATGTGCAGGAGTAGGCCATTCGGCCCTTCGAGCCAGCACCGCCATTCAATATGATCATGGCTGATCATCCCCAATCAGTACCCCGTTCCTGCTTTCTCCCCATATCCCTTGATTCCTTTTGCCCGAAGAGCTGAATCTAACTCTCTCTTGCAAAGGCAGCAAGCTACTCCTCAGTAGCCAACCTTGTACAGGCAGCTCAGCTCAGTACAACAAGTGTTCATTCAGATTCATCACCTTTACATTTAAACTGTTGATGTTCAGTGAGATGCAGCCTGTGGCAAAGCCCAGCATCGCAGCAATGAAGAGAGGAACACTCAACACCAACTGGATCGCAATGAGATCACACACTGCCATCATGAAGGTGAGGAGCGTTACTCTATCCCTCCCTCAGCAACCCCGCCACCTTCTCTCTTTCTCTCTCTCTCTCTGTAAATGCTGCCCCCTTCTTTCCCTCTCTCCCTCTCTCCCTCTCTCTCTCTCTCCCTCACCCTTTATATCTCTCTCTCTCACTCTCTCCCTCACCAATGCTGCCACTTTCTCTCTCTCTCTCTCTCTCTCACTCTCTCACTCTCTCTCTTGGATAGAGCCCAAAATAGCGGAGTCATCGGATATGGGGAGAAGGCAGGAACGGGGTACTGATTGGGGATGATCGGCCATGATCACATTGAATGGCGGTGCTGGCTCGAAGGGCCGAATGGCCTCCTGCACCTATTGTCTATTGTAAATGCTGCCCCCTTCTTTCCCTCTCCCTCTCCCTCTCCCTCTCTCCCTCCCTTTATCTCTCTCTCTCACTCTCTGTCCCTCAGCAATGCTGCCACTTTCTCTCTCTGTATCTATCTCTGTCACACACACACACACACACACACACACACACACACACACACACACACACACACACACACATACACACACACACACACACACACACACATACACACACACACATACACACGCACCCACCCACCCACACACATACACACACACTCTCTCTCTCTCTCTCTCTCTCTCTCTCTCTCTCTCTCACAGACACCCCTTTTATGGAACTATATGTAATGATATAATAAATTGTATTAAGTCTACCATGGCAGCTGGGAATTTGTATTTCATTAAATAAAGAGCCTGAAATAAAAAGTCAGGGTGACTACAACACTTTGAATTGCCTTGTTGCTGCAATATGTGATATAAATATGGCTTGCATGCTTGCTACTGGATTATTGTAAAATCCCATCTGATTTATCTCTATCCTTTTGCCTGCCCACATTGCTGCAAACACACAGTAACATGGCTACTCCTCTACCTGCCCTCTGAGCTGGCCCAGGGAGCCACTGACTCGTGCAAAGCAGCAATCAAGAGGCATGATGATATCGCAGCTGGGCACAGCATCTGGCACTGACATCAGCATTCGATTTGGACGTGGATCCAAAGCGAATACAAGGTCCCAACCCAAGGAAACCACAACACAGGCGTAAGTACATGCTGAGCAGCAGAGAAAGCATGCCGTTAATGGAGCTAAGCTGTGTGGTCACCATTCATCTCCTGTCCCGTCACACACAGTCACAAAATCTTAAGCTGCCCCTTGGATTCAAGGATGACTTGTTCCCACCCTGGCTTTGCTGGTTCTAAAGTGGCCAACAAGGCCAACGTGGGAACTATGGATAGACACACAAAGCTGGAGTAACTCAGCGGGACAGGCAGCATCTCTGGAGAGAAGGAATGGGTGACGTTTAGGGTCGAGACCCTTCATCAGACTGGTTTGGTTCAGTTTAGTTTATTGTCAAGTGTGCCGAGATACAGTGAAATTATTTCGTTGTGTGCTGACCACAGTGCTGTATTTAAGAGGGAGTTAGATGTGGCCCTTGTGGCTAAAGGGATCAGGGGGTATGGAGAGAAGGCAGGTACAGGATACTGAGTTGGATGATCAGCCATGATCATATTGAATGGCGGTGCAGGCTCGAAGGGCCGAATGGCCTACTCCTGCACCTATTGTCTATGTTTCTATGTTTCTATGTCAGTGGTAAGACAATACATGATGATGTTCGAGCTGTCATGATTACCATTATATGATCACCATCGAGCCGTCCACAGTGTACAGAGACGTGATAAACGGAATAACGTGAATAACCTTTAGTGCAAGATAAAGCCAGTAGAGTCCGATCATCGACAGTCCGAGGGTAAATGTTGATGTCGGAGTAGAGATTTAAACTGACTGGGTTGATCGTAAGTATAAGAGGGAACTGCAGATGCTGGATAAAATCGAAGGTAGACGCAAACTGCTGGAGTAACTCAGCGGGTGAGGCAGCATTTATGGAGCGAAGGAAATGGGTGACGTTTCGGGTCGAGACCTTCAGCCCACCGAGTCACCGACAACCGGTGAACCCCCCCCCCACCCCCGTACACAAGCACTTACCTACACACTAGGGACAATTTACAATTTACAGGTAGACAAAAGTGCTGGAGAAACTCAGCGGGTGCAGCAGCATCTATGGAGCGAAGGAAATAGGCAACGTTTCGGGCCGAAACCCTTCTTCAGAATAAGTTCAATAAGACCAAATAATCAAGTCAAGTCAAGTGAGTTTATTGTCATGTGTCCCTTGTAGGACAATGAAATTCTTGCTTTGCTTCAGCACAACAGAACATAGTAGGCATTTACTACAAGGCATTCTATAAATATATACACAATGGTCAATATACTGATAAAGTGCAAATAACAGTATTGGCTAGTAAAGTTCAGTGTTATGTCCGAGCCAGGTTTAATAGCCTGATGGCTGTGGGGAGACTTGTATCCCATAAGGATATAGATGAATCAGATGGGATTTACAGGAGCCAATTGACCTAAAAATTTGCACGTCTTTGGAGTGTGGGAGGAATCCGGCGCATCCGGAGAAAACCCACGCGGTCACAGGGAGAACGTGCAAACTCCTTACAGACGGGTCAGGATCAAAGCCGAGTCTCTGGAGCTGTCAGGCTGCAACTCTACCGCTGCGGCAGGTCCAGTTTAGTAGTGTATCATCATATATTGTTACCGAGGTACAGTGAAAAGCTTTTGTTGCGTGCTAACCAGTCAGCGCAAAGGCAATACATGATTACGATAAATCCATTTACAGTGTGTAGATACACCTGGTGAGGGGATAACGTTTAGTGCAAGGTAAAGCCAGTAAAGTCCGATCTCAGTGCCACCGTGCCGTCCCAGAGTGGTAGTGAGTGTTGCAACAACCTCCAGCCAAAGGCGCACACTGATGATAAGGTAAAAGTCATAAAGAACAGGAGTAGAATTGGGTAGTCAAAAGTGCTGGAGAAACTCAGCGGGTGCAGCAGCATCTACGGAGTGAAGGAAATAGGCAACGTTTCGGGCCGAAACCCTGAAGGAAATAGGCAACGTTTCGGGCCGAAACCCGGAAGGGTTTCGGCCCGAAACGTTGCCTATTTCCTTAGCTCCATAGATGCTGCTCCACCCGCTGAGTTTCTCCAGCACTTTTGTCTACCTTCGATTTTCCAGCATCTGCAGTTCCTTCTCAAACAAGAGTAGAATTAGGCCATTTGGCCCATCAAGTCTACTCCACCATTCAATCATGGCTGCTTTATCTCTCATCTATCATGGCTGATCTATCTATCTCTCTGTCCTATGATGACACTCATCACCATGGCAGCATGGTGGTGCAGCGGTAGAGTTGCTGCCTTACAGCGCTTACAACGTCGGAGACTCTGCTTCGATCCCGACTACGGGTGCTGTCTGTGCGGAGTTTGCACGTTCTCCCCGTGACCGCATGAGTTTTCTCCGAGATCTTCGGTTTCCTCCCACACTCCAAAGACGTACAGGTCTGTAGGTTAATTGGCTTGGTGTCATTGTAAATTGTCCCTTGTGTGTATCGGGGATCGCTGGCTGGCGCGGGCTCGATGGGTCGAAGGGCCTGTTTCCGCGCTGTGTCTCCAAGCTAAACTAAACTAAACCATCTTCAATGCAATGCTACACACTTAGACAATTAGATGACTGACAGCCTGGAGAGTTCCTCAACATTCCCATGCTCAAAATGAGGAGTCCCAGCATGCGTGTGTGAAAGACAGGGATGATTCATTCATTCAATGAAGAATCCATCTCAGTTTCCCCCTGTGGTAGCTACCAGCACTGAAGCTAGTCTTTGTTCAATTCAGTTCGCTTCACCTGATAAAGTTGTAAAGTCACAGAGTGGTACAGCGTGGAAACAGGCCCTTCAGCCCAACTTGCCCACACCGACCAACATGTCCCATTCTACACTGGTCCCACCTGCCTGCGTTTGGCCCATATCCCTCCAAACCTGTCCTATTAAGCGCTGTAAGGCAGCAACTCTACCGCTGCACCACCATGCTGCCATGGTGATGAGTGTCATCATAGGACAGAGAGATAGATAGACCAGCCATGATAGATCAGAGATAAAGCAGCCATGATTGAATGGTGGAGTAGACTTAATGGGCCGAATGGCTAATTCGACTCTTGTTTGAGAAGGAACTGCAGATGCTGGAAAATCGAAGGTAGACAAAAGTGCTGGAGAAACTCAGCGGGTGAAGCAGCATCTATGGAGCGAAGGAAATAGGCAACGTTTCGGGCCGAAACCCTTCCGGGTTTCGGCCCGAAACGTTGCCTATTTCCTTCAGGGATTCGGCCCGAAACGTTGCCTATTTCCTTCACTCCGTAGATGCTGCTGCACCCGCTGAGTTTCTCCAGCACTTTTGTCTACCTAATGTATCCATGTACCTGTCTAAATGTTTCTCAAACGTTGCGATACTCCCTGCTTCAACAACCTCCTCTGGAAGACACGAAATGCTGGAGTAACTCAGCGGGACAGGCAGCATCTCTGGTGAGAAGGAATGGGTGACGTTTCGGGTCGAGACCCTTCAAGTTTGGACACAGCATTGTGAAGGCAAAAAAGCTATGTTCCAGTGTTAGCCATGTGTTCTGAACAATCTGTTCCAGCATTGCTATAGATCTGGCACTGACCTGGACAGTTGCCCAGGGTATGGCCTCTTCATATAAAGTAGGTCCATTCCAAAGTGTCCAATTACCAGAGCATCAGGCTACTCTTAAAACATCAACAAAACGAGGGGTTGGTGGTGTCCAGAGTACTTACGTACAGTAACATCTTCATTAATGTTCATCTAAGGCTCTGCCAAGGTCACTTGGCTCCTTATCTCATCACAACCCTGGGCCAAATGATGGACTAAAGAGCTGGATTGGAGTAGTGCTGTGGGAGTGATTAGCCTTGACATCAAGACAGCAATTGACCAAACGTGGTATCTCGGAGTCTTAATAAAACCAAAATCAATGAGAATCAAGGGCTAAAACAACCCTCTCCAATGTCTGCACTAATAGCGAGCACTAAGGAAGATTGATGTGGTTCGTGGAGTTCATCACACAGCCCCAGGCCGTCAGTACAGGAGTCATTTAGAATGGAGCAATATTCGACCGCTCCCTTGTGAACTCACCTCCATCTTGTGGGTGTAGTTAGGGAAAAGGGCTGAGTGTTGCACAGTTCAGTACTCTATGTGGATCCTAAAGAAAAGGAGTCAGTCTTTACTCACATCCAACTATGTATCTATAGTTGGATGATCAGCCATGATCATATTGAATGGCGGTGCAGGCTCGAAGGGCCGAATGGCCTACTCCTGCACCTATTTTCTATGTATCTATGTATACAGCAAGACGAGGAGGCACGGTGGCGCAGCGGTAGAGTTGCTGCCTTACAGCGCCAGAGACCCGGGTTCAATCCTGACTATGTGTGTTGTGGAAGGAAACCGGAGCTCCCGGAGAAAACCCACGCAGGTCACGGGGAGAACGTACAAACATACCGTACAGACAGCACCCGTAGTAGTCAGGATCGAAGCCGGGTCTCTGGCGCTGTGAGGCAGCAACTCTACCGCTGCAACACCGTGCCACCCAGATTGGTTGAGGTAACGTCAATGTAATAGCACCTCATATTCCGCTTGGGCAGTCTGCACCCTAGCGGCATAAACATTGAATTCTCCAGTTTCCGGTAGCCCTTGCTGTCTCCTCCCCTTCTCAGCTCTCCCTCAGCCCTCGGGCTCCTCCTCTTCCTTTTTCTTTTCTTCTCCCCGCTGGCCTTTCGAGCCAGCACCGCCATTCAATATGATCACGGCTGATCATCCAAAATCAGCAGGCAGGTAAAAGTGCTGGAGAAACTCAGCGGGTGCAGCAGTATCTATGGAGCGAAGGAAATAGGCAACGTTTCGGGACGAAACCCTTTGGGTTTCGGCCCGAAACGTTGCCTATTTCCTATTTCCTATTTCCTTCGCTCCATAGATGCTGCTGCACCCGCTGCGTTTCTCCAGCACTTTTGTCCACCTTGGTTGAGGTAATGTTTCTTTGGGCTCTGGGGGGGATGGGGTGCGGTGGTTCACTCAGAGAATGATTATCAGCCAGAAGCTTCAGCTGCATCTGTGCAGTGATCAATGATTAGAAGCGCTCCGTGTGGATAAGCCCCAGTCACTCATAACTATTCTGCTCACCTTCCAAGCTGGTTAATATTCAGCACCCAACCTGCTCAGGCTCCCAAACAATCTCTGCACCGCACAGAGCAATCAGAAGGATAATTGATTTTTTTTTTTTTTTTAAAGTCCTGACATATTCCCACACCAGACTGATCCTGGGCTCTGCGTGGCGGCAGCTGATGGGAATGCGTTCTGCTCCGCTAGATTGAGGATGTGCATTTAAAGAGGATGACAAGGGGGGCATTGCCAAAGATGGTGTGAGCCAAGGATCTGGTGTTAACACGGAGGTTGCCCAAACGGCCCATTTGTCCCCCACTGCCTTGCGAAGCTCAATGTGGCATCTCGAACAAATGCATCTCTCATCTCAAGATGTGGTATTTTGTTGGTTCACATGCTTGATCAATGGTGTTTTATCATTAATGTTTTATTATTATTAATGTTTAGTGTTTTCTGAGTCATTCGTAACTGTCACTGTATGTCATGTTGTTACTTGTGGGCGGAGCACCAAGGCAAATTCCTTGTATGTGAATACTTGGCCAATAAACGTACTTACTTACGGATGGTCAAGATTATAAATGATCTCCTTCTATTTTCTTTTCTTCTCTTCTCTTCTTTTATTCTCTTTCTTCTATTTTCTATGTCTCAACTTTCTTTTTTCATTCTTTATTTTTCTTTTTCACACACTATATATCTCACATTTTTCTATTTTTCATTACCTAACTTTTTTCTTTTTCTTCTTTATTTCAAAAAAAAATTTAAATAAGAAGCTGTACATAAAAGGTATTATGAAAATATGATTGTATACAATTGTACTTACTTCTAATAAAATTAAAATATTAAAAAAAAACAAAAAAAACGTACTTACTTACTTACTTAAGATGTGTCCTCCAAAGTTGGTTTAACCAGCAGTTATCGACACTTGCTCTGCAGCCCATATGTTTCATCAAAGTGGAAGGGGTGTGGCGTGGGAAAGGGGTGTGAGTGATGGAGGTGAGGGACAAGGGGACAAGTGAAAGATTCACTTTGTAAGGTTACTGTAGATATCTGCACGTGTGAGATCTGCAGAGGTGAGGTGGAGCGGAGGATTCTTGGGGAAGTCCAGATGGGGGGATTCTAGAGGAAAGAGGATGGGACGAGGGGTTCAAGGGGAGAGGTTGGGTACGATGTAGTGGAGACATGCCGAGAAAACAAGAGATATAGCAGAGGGGTAAGAGAAGGGTTCGTTCATAAGTTGTAGAAGCAGAATTAGGCCATTCGGCCCATCAAATAGACAATAGAGACAATAGACAATAGGTGCAGGAGTAGGCCATTCGGCCCTTTGAGCCAGCACCGCCATTCAATGTGATAATGGCTGATCATCCCCAATCAGTACCCCGTTCCTGCCTTCCCCCCATATCCCCTGACTCCGCTATTTTTAAGAGCCCTATCTAGCTCTCTCTTGAAAGCATCCAGAGAACCTGCCTCCACCGCCCTCTGAGGCAGAGAATTCCACAGACTCACCACTCTCTGTGAGAAAAAGTGTTTCCTCATCTCCGTTCTAAATGGCTTACTCCTTATTCTTAAACTATGGCCCCTGGTTCTGGACTCCCCCAACATCGGGAACACGTTTCCTGCCTCTAGCATGTCCAAGCCCTTAACAATCTTATATGTTTCAATGAGATACCCTCTCATCCTTCTAAACTCCAGAGTGTACAAGCCCAGCTGCTCCATTCTCTGACTCCACCATTCAATCGTGGCTGATCTATCTCTCCCTCTCAACCCCATTCTCCTGCCTTCTCCTCATAACCCCTGACACCCCGTACTAGTCCAGCTTTCATCTGGAGAGACGGGGAGGTCTACTAGCACGGGATACGGATTGGTGGTATTTACTTCCACAGATAGCGAGGAGAAGCAGAGACTGCCGTCTTTAGAACAAAGAAGCGAAGGTAATTTTTAACGGAATCATTTACGATGAGGAGGAATTTTGGCAAATGGGGAGACGTGGCAATAACTGGGAAGCATGGGTCATTAGAAGAGAAGTGTTTATGTTCATTCAGTAAGTTGTTTTGATTTTGAACCTGATGCCTGAACGCAGTTTCATTGGTAAACTTCAAAGGAACTCTTTAAATACACAAATAATAAGAAATAATAAGAATCCTGGCAAAAACAAACTGCTGGAGGAACTCAGCAAATCAGGCAGAATCTGTGGAGGGAATTGCATTTCTCCCCATAGATGCTGCCTGACCCATTGAGTTCACCCAGCTGTTTGGTTTTTTTGCCCCAGATTCAGATTTTGCCCCAGATTCTCGTGTTTCTAAAAGAACCATCCAGTTGATGGGAAATTAGTTGACGTGTGGGACTGACGCAGCAGATCTTTTAAACCTAGCCCACAATGGACCAAATGGCCTCATTCTGTGATGTCTGACATTGGAGATGCATGTTGAATTAGGCAGAATTAGGGCAGCACGGTGGCGCAGGGGTAGAGTTGCTGCCTCACAGCGCCAGAGTCCCGGGTACAATCCTGACCCCGGGTGCTGTCTGTGTGGAGTTTGTACGTCCTCCCCGCGTGCTCTGGTTTCCTCCCACATCCCGAAGGCGTACAGGTTTGTAGGTTGATTGGCTTCCGTAAATCTGGAGAGGTGGGTGATCAGGAGACAACCAGCTTCCCAACTTGGAAACATGAAAGACGTTGTCAAATGATGTCTGGGACAGAGCGAGCCTGTGAACTCTAAGCTCTTCCTGTGGAGCTGCAATGCATTACAAAGTAAATAAATCGTAATAAAAATCGTACTTACTAAATAGTAAATGCTTTGAAAGTTCAAAGTTTCGGTGAATTAATTTGAGGGAGGATTTGACTGGTGCTGCCAGGATTGGAGCCATTGGCAGGAGAAATGATTAAAGTGCATGGCTGGGATCACAAACCTTCAAAACTTAGCACTTCCTTTGAAATCTTTGATGTTAATTATTGGTTAGCTAATAATTAAAGGCGGTTTATCCTTGTGATGGTGCCACTTTGCCAAATGTAAGAGCAAGTATTCCAGCTCGTCTCGGGCTATCCAGAGGAATGGGAATTAAAACTCAAAATACAATTCAACTCTGACTTTCTCTACTGAAGAAGCTTTGAAGAAGGGTCCCGACCAGAAACGTCACCTATCCATGTTCTCCACAGATGCTGCCTGACCCGCTGAGTTACTCCAGCACTCTGTGAAACGTCACCTATCCATGTTCTCCACAGGTGCTGCCTGACCCGCTGAGTTACTCCAGCACTCTGTGAAACGTCACCTATCCATGTTCTCCACAGATGCTGCCTGACCCGCTGAGTTACTCCAGCACTCTGTGAAACGTCACCTATCCATGTTCTCCACAGATGCTGCCTGACCCGCTGAGTTACTCCAGCACGCTGTGAAACGTCACCTATCCATGTTCCGGCAGCATCTATGGAGCGAAGGAAATAGGCAACGTTTCGGCCCGAAACCCTTCCGGGTTTCGGCCCGAAACGTTGCCTATTTCCTTCAGGGTTTCGGCCCGAAAGGTTGCCCATTTCCTTCGCTCCACAGATGCTGCCTGACCCGCTGAGTTACTCCAGCACTCTGTGAAACGTCACCTATCCATGTTCTCCACAGATGCTGCCTGACCCGCTGAGTTACTCCAGCACTCTGTATCTACCTGTGACCTTCTCTTCTCTGGTAATCGTGGTACTCCATCTCATTCACTATCCTTCCCAATCTCCTCTACACCCTCTCAGGGCATTACAGGGCATTACAGGGCATTACAGGGCATTACAGGGCATTACAGGGCATTACAGGGCATTTCCTATGGCTGGGCAACCAGAACTGTATGCAGTTTTCTAGCTGTGACCTAACCAACCCTTTATCTTAACCCCTTTGCTGGAATATTCTATGCCCAGGTTAAGTACTATGTTCTTCACCAACTTCTCTACTGGTGCTGCCACCTTCAGGACTCCTTGCATTTACACATTAAGGTCCCTCTGTTCCTCAGTATTGCCCGGGCCAGCCATTCATCTCTATCCTTACTCATCCTCCTAAAGTACATGGATAGGGCAGGTTTGCAGGGATATGGACCAAGCGCGGGCAGGTGGGACTAGTATAGCTGGGACATGTTGGCCGGTGTGGGCAAGTTGGGCCGAAGGGCCTGTTTCCACCCTGTATCACTCAATGACTATAACCGTCCACTTATCAGGCTTAAAGACTATCTGACTCACTCGGTCACCAAAACTACCATGTATGGAGCTGCAGAGTTGTGTTATTCCTGTTCATATCCTGAGCTAATCACAAAGGAACACTCATAATTCATAATTCTTGCCAACTGATCAATATCACCATCAACGCCACCAAATTTCATGTCATCTATAACTTACTAATCATGTCCTATATTCATATCCATGATGTTCATTTTAGTTTATTTTATTTTTGAGATACAGCGCGGAAACAGGCACTTCAGCCCCCCGAGTCCACACCGACCAGCGATCCCCGCACATTAACACTATCCTGCACACACTAGGGACAATTTACACTTACACCAAGCCAATTAACCTACAAAGCTGTGTGTCTTTGGAGCGTGGGAGGAAACTGAAGATCTCGGAGAAAACCCACGCGGTCACGGGAAGAATATACAAACTCCGTACAGACAGAACCCGTAGTCGGGATCGAACCCGGGTCTCGGGCGATGTAAGCTCTGCAAGGCAGCAACTCTACCGCTGCCCCCACCGTGCCGCCCGTTAATGTATCTCACAGACCAGAAGGCACCCAGCACCAATCACGGTGGAATACCACTGGTCACAAACCAACCCTCAACCTTTCCTGAGCCATCGATTCAGGCTCGGCTTTATTCCGAACCTTTCCATACCTATAGTTTCCCCCTCTCTGATTCTCAGTCTGATGAAGGGTATCGACCCGAAACGTTGCTTATTTCCTTCGCTCCATAGATGCTGCTGCACCCGCTGAGTTTCTCCAGCACTTTTGTCTACCTTCGATTTTCTAGCATCTGCAGTTCCTTCTTAAATCCAAAATCAGCACCCTTTCTCCCCTTATCCCTTGATTCCCTATATTGCAATATATTTTTAAGTAAGGACTCGAAAAGAAAGTGGTGCACTTTCTTCATGGCGCAGCGGTAGAGTTGCTGCCTTACAGCGCCAGAGACTGGGTTCGATCCTGACTACGGGTGCTGTCTGTACGGAGTTTGTGCCTTCTCCCTGTGACCGCGTGGGTTTTATCCGGGTGCTCCGGTTTCCATCCGCACTCTGTGGGTTAATTGGCTTTGGTAAAATTATAAATTGTCCCTAGTGTGTAGGATAATGCTGGCGCTAGATAATCAGGTTTGCAGCAGAGTAATGGAAAGCCATCAGGACAACAATGAAACAGTCAAGTCTGTAACTCACAAGAGCAGGAACAAAATCTTCAGCAGATATTGGGTTGAGACTGGAGTGGAGAGGTCAACTGTTTAATGATTTGAGAGACCTGCAGATACTATGGCAACGTTTCAGAAGCATTTAGACAGGTAAGTCTAAATGAGGAAAAACTTTTTCACCCAGAGAGACGATAGACAATAGACAATAGACAATAGGTGCAGGAGTAGGCCATTTGGCCCTTCGAGCCAGCACCGCCATTCAATGTGATCATGGCTGATCATCCCCAATCAGTACCCCGTTCCTGCCTTCTCCCCATATCCCCTGACTCCGCTATTTTTAAGAGCCCTATCTAGCTCTCTCTTGAAAGCATCCCAGAGAACCTGCCTCCACCGCCCTCTGAGGCAGAGAATTCCACAGACTCACCACTCTCTGTGATAAAAAGTGTTTCCTCGTCTCCGTTCTAAATGGCTTACTCCTTATTCTTAAGCTGTGTTTAAGTTAAACTGAGAGTTGTGAATCTGTGGAATTCTCTGCCACAGAAGGCAGTGGAGGCTAATTCACTGGGTGTTTTCAAGAGAGAGTTGGATATAGCTCTTAGGGCTAACAGAATCAAGGGCTATGGGGAGATAGCAGGAACAGGGTACTGAAGGTAGACACAAATGCTGGAGTTACTCAGCGGGTGAGGCGGTATCTGTGGAGAGAAGGAATGGGCGACGTTTCGGGTCGAGGCCCTTCTTCAGACCTTTTTACACAACAGGGTTCTGATTCTGGATGATGAGCCATGATCATATTGAATGGCGGTGTTGGTTCGAAGGGCCAAATGGCCTGCTCCTGCACCTAGTTTCTATGTTTATAAGTCAAGAGTGTTATGTTGTCATAGACAGATAGAACAATTAAATTCTTACTTGGATACATGGATAGGGCAGGTTTAGCAGGATATGGGCCAAACGCAGGCAGGTGGGACTGGCTGTTTCCATGCTGTATGACTCTGTGACTCATTGGGTCTGAACCTCAGAACAATGTCAACACGACTTTGAAATATTTCAGATCAGACCATTTCAAAGCAGAACATAGAAACATAGAATATAGATGCAGGAGGCCATTCGGCCCTTCGAGCCAGCACCGCCATTCATTGTGATCATGGCTGATCGTCCCCAATCAATAACCCGTGCCTGCCTTCTCCCCATATCCCTTGATTCCACTAGCCCCTAGAGCTCTATCTAACTCTCTCTTAAATCCATCCATTAATTTGGCCTCCACTGCCCTCTGTGGCAGGGAATTCCATAAATTCACAACTCTCTGGGTGAAAAAGTTTTTTCTCACCTCGGTCTTAAATGGCCTCCCCTTTATTCTAAGGCTGTGGCCCCTGGTTCTAGACTCGCCCGACATTGGGAACATTTTTCCTGCATCTAGCTTGTCCAGTCCTTTTATAATTTTATAAGTTTCTATAAGATACCCCTCATCCTTCTAAATTCCAGTGAATACAAGCCTAGTCTTTTCAATCTTTCCTCACATGACAGTCCCGCCATCCCAGGGATCAATCTTGTGAACCTACGTTGCACTGCCTCAATCACAAGGATGTCCTTCCTCAAATTAGGAGACCAACACTGTACGCAATACTCCAAATGTGGTCTCACCAGAGCCCTATACAACTGCAGAAGAACCTCTCTACTCCTAAACTGAAATCCTCTTGTTATGAAGGCCAACATTCCATTAGCTTTCTTCACTGCCTGCTGTACCTGCACACCAACTTTCAGTGACCGGTGTACAAGTCACTGCACCTCCCCCTTACCTAACCTAACCCCATTGAGATAATAATCTGCCCCCTTGTTTTGCCACCAAAGTGGATAACCTCACATTTATCTATATTATACTGCATCTGCCACGCATCTGCCCACACACTCAACCTGTCCAGGTCACCCTGCAACCTCCTAACATCCTCTTCACAGTTCATACTGCCACCAAGTTTTGTGTCACGCTGCTGCAGACTTGTTGGGGTTTTTTGCAATGGGCTAACTGTTTAGGTCTTCCCAATCTTTACTTTAAAAAATAAATTCTCATCAGCCGCAGTTCCAGGGGGAAAAAATACCGAAGATTTGGGACGGAGGTGGATGGGGGAGTGAGGTGTGGGAATTCCACAAATTCACAACTCTCTGAACGGAACCGTGGGACCTGCCAGGGTGGAAGACATGAGTAATTAACTGGCTGAAGTGACATCTATGCATGACAAAAGGTGCTAATGAGACATGCACAGGGACAATAGATAGGTCCAGAGGAGGTGCAAATGGCTACATTTGTTCCTGACGGGAAACGGGAGAGGTTGTTAAGATGGTACATCTCTGCAGTTCCTTCCTGCACGTTAAGATGGTACCATTGCGTTGGGTTGGGTTTTGAGGTCCTTTGGAGCCTTTGCGACGCCGAGAAGGAGATGTGATTTTGCACCTCGGCTAGTTTCCAGTAGGGGTCAGTGGCTAATAACCAGGAGGTGAAAACCCCAGCAGACACCTCCCCCCCAACCAACCCACCCCCGCATAGAGGTCTACTATGAAGCTCCAACATCTCAACCTACATGGCACCAGAGCAGAGAAATATCTGGATGGAGAGAGATGCGTGACAGGAGATTTCACGCAGACACTCATTTATAACAAAGGGGGGGCGAACTAAGCAGTTAGCAAAGAGTCAACCTTGGGTAAAAGCTCTTAAACTTGGCCGAGGGCTCTGTGTGTGTGTGTGTGTGTGTGTGTGTGTGTGTGTGTGTGTGTGTGTGTCTCTGTGTGTGTGTGTCTGTCTGTGTGTGTGTGTGTGTGTGTCTGTGTGTGTCGTGTGTGTGTGTGTGTGTGTGTGTCTGTGTGTGTGTGTCTGTGTGTGTGTGTGTGTGTCGTGTGTGTGTGTGTGTGTGTGTGTGTGTGTGTGTGTGTGTCTGTCTGTGTGTGTGTGTGTGTGTGTGTGTGTGTGTGTCTGTGTGTGTCTGTGTCTGTGTGTGTGTGTGTGTGTCTGTGCGTGTGTGTGTGTGTGTCTGTGTGTGTGTGTCTGTGTGTGTCTGTGTGTTTGTGTGTCTGTGTGTGTGTGTGTGTGTGACTGTGTGTGTGTGTGTGTGTGTCTGTGTGTGACTGTGTGTGTGTGTGTGTGACTGTGTGTGTGTGTGTGACTTGTGTGTGTGTGTGTGACTGTGTGTGTGTGTGTATGTGTGTGTGTATGTGTGTGTGTGTGTGACTGTGTCTCTGTGTGTGTGTGTGTGTGTGTGTGTGTCTGTGTGTGTGTGACTGTGTGTGTGTGTCTGTGTGTGTCTGTCTGTGTGTGTGGTTGCTTTCAATTCCCATATCTTTTTTTATTAATAAATAAATCTCCCTGACAAGGAGCGACTGAGAAACTTAGTAGCTCTCTCTCTCTCTCTCTCTCTATCTCTCTCTATCCCTCTAAGCCCCAGCCGCCTGCTGCCCGAACAAGCCCCTCTGCTCAATATTCCCACCCCTCTCCTTTTCTGCCCGGCTTTTCTGCGAGGGATCCTCGTTTATTGTGTCACGGAGCGAGCATTTGGAGCCAGTCTGCTCCGTTTTTTTTCCCTTCTTTCCAAATGTTCGGCTTCACGTTAAGAGTCCTCGCCTCTCAGCCACAACCCTCCCTCCCTTTGCTCTCAGCTCCAAAGCTGCTGCTGCTCCAGCGAGCATGTATGTAACACGGGCTGTCAGGGGTTTAGGGGGAGTAGGCAGGAGAATGGGGTTAGGAGGGAGAGATACATCAGCCGCGATTGAATGGCGGAGTCAGATTTGATGGGCCGAATGGCCGAATTCTGCTTCTACAACTTATGAACTAAGGATTTAAGAGAGAGTTAGATAGAGCTCTAGGGGCTAGTGGAGACAAGGGATATGGGGAGAAGGCAGGCACGGGTTATTGATTGGGGACGATCAGCCATGATCACAATGAATGATGGGCCGAATGGCCTCCTGCACCTATTTTCTATGTTTCTATGTAACCCTTCTCTTACCCCTCTGAACATTAATAGCCTATTACCTGTTTATTTGCACGTTATCAGTTTATTTATTCATGTGTGTATATATATATATAATGGTATATGGACACACTGATCTGTTTTGTAGTCAATGCCTACTATGTTCTGTTGTTGCTGAAGCAAAGCAAGAATTTCATTGTCCTATCAGGGACACATGACAATAAACTCTCTTGAATCTTGCTATATCTCTTGTTTTCTCGGCATGCCTCCACTACACCGTTCCCAACCTCGCTCCTTAAACCCCTCGTCCCACCCTCTTTCCTCCAGTATCCCCCATTTGGACTTCCCCAAGAATCCTCCATTCTACCTCTTCTCTGCAGATCTCACACCTGCAAACCTCTACAGTAATCTTACAAAGTGATTTTTCCCTCTCCTCTTATGACCATTAACACATCTCCGGCCAGATCTATCCTGGGTTCATCCTCACACTTCCTTGAGTTTGAATTAGTTTAGTTTATTAGTTTAGTTTATTGTCACCTGTACCGAGGTACGGTGAAAAGCTTTTGTTGCCTGCTAACCAGTCCGCGGAAAGACCGGACATGATTACAATCGAGGTTATCCACTTTGGTAGCAAAAACAGGAAGGCAGATGGCGTCAAGTTGGGAATAGGGGAAGTACAACAGGATCTGGGGGTCCTTGTACATCAGTCTATGATAGTAAGCATGCAGGTACAGCAGGCAGTGAAGAAAGCGAATGGCATGTTGGCCTTCATAACAAGAGGAATCGAATATAGGAGCAAAGAGGTCCTTCTGCAGTTGTACAGAGCCCTAGTGAGACCACACCTGGACTATTGTGTGCAGTTTTGGTCCCCTAATTTGAGGAAGGACATTCTTGCTATTGAGGGAGCGCAGCGTAGGTTTACAAGGTTAATTCCCGGGATGGCGGGACTGTCATATGCTGAGAGAATGGAGCAGCTGGGCTTGTACACTCTGGAGTTTAGAAGGATGAGAGGGTATCTCATTGAAACATATAAGATTGTTAAGCGTTTGGACACGCTAGAGGCAGGAAACATGTTCCCGTTGTTGGGGGAGTCCAGAACCAGGGGCCACAGTTTAAGAATAAGGAGTAAGCCATTTAGAACGGAAACGAGGAAACACTTTTTCTCACAGAGTGGTGAGTCTGTGGAATTCTCTGCCTCAGAGGGCGGTGGAGGCAAAATGGATACTTTCAAGAAAGAGCTAGATAGAGCTCTTAAAAATAGCGGAGTCAGGGGATATGGGGAGAAGGCAGGAAAGGGGTACTGACTGGGGATGATCAGACATGATCACATTGAATGATGATCAGACATGATCACACTGGCTCAAAGGGCTGAATGGCCTACTCCTGCACCTATTGTCTATTGTCTATTTACAGTGTAAAGATACATGATAAGGGAATAATATTTAGTGCAAGGTAAAGCCAGCAAAGTCCGATCAAGGATAGTCCAAGGGTCATCAATGAGGTCGATAGTATGCTTCGTGGAATGACACAGTGTTGGAGTAACTCAGCGGGCCAGGCAGCATCCCTGAAGAACATGGATGGGTGGTGTTTCATGTCAGGACTCTTCTTTGGACACATGACAATAATCTCACTAGACTTGACTTGACTTCAGATCATTATTGCTCAGTTGGATTCTATTTTGTTATACAATGCAAATGATGGGATGATCCTGGAAAGATCTAAAATTATGAAGTTATAAATGTTGTTGGGTTGCTGAGAACGAGGAACTATGGAATTTAAATATAAGAGATTTATCAAAGGAGGCAAGAGAAATGCCTCACAGTGTTAGGCTGTGGGATTATCTTCCAGGATTAATGACTGTGGCAGCAATTGAGAAAAATGTAGATCCAATTGGATAGATTTGTGAATGGAAAAGAGAGAAGGAGACAGTCACAACATGCTGGAGTCACTCAGCGGGACAAGCAGCACCTCTGGATAGAAGGAATGGGTGACGTTTCGGGTGGAGACCCTTCTTCAGGCTCAGAAGGAGAGAAGGAGAAATGGGAGCAGCTGAGTGTAGTGAATGATGCCATTATTCAAATGATTGTCAAGCACCAACTGAGACCAGTCAGGGCGCAATGCTCTCATGCCATGTTGCCATCACTTGGCATTTCCTCTGCTATTCCTTTTTGACAAATATTTCCAAAACCAGACAGCAGGTCGACATCTTTTCAACTAATTAGGCAATGTTTCTCGAAGAATGTGACTGCCAGTGTTATCTGCATAATAACAGCAGCTACTTGTTAATAAAATATTACGAGTATTAGACATTTGATGAGCAAGAATGCTGCATAAATGCAGAAATTAGTGCACATTATTCTGTCTATTCTGTTTCCCATTGCCAAGGACTTCCACAGTTTCAGGAAGCACTGATGTCAATCACTATATTGGCGTGTTCCTATACCAATACTAAACAAGATTGATACCAACCCAAGTGTTTAGTTTAGTTTAGAGATACCGACCCTTTTTCCACCGAATCCGTGCCGACCAGCGATCCCCACGCACGAACACTAAGATTGTGAAGGGCTTGGACACACTAGAGGCAGGAAACATGTTCCCGATGTTGGGGGAATCCAGAACCAGGGGCTGCAGTTTAAGAATAAGGAGTAAGCCATTTAGAACGGAGACGAGGAAACACTTTTTCTCACAGAGAGTGGTGAGTCTGTGGAATTCTCTGCCTCAGAGGGCGGTGGAGGCAGGTTCTCTGGATGCTTTCAAGAGAGAGCTAGATAGGGCTCTTAAAAATAGCGGAGTCAGGGGATATGGGGAGATGGCAGGAACGGGGTACTGATTGGGGATGATCAGCCATGATCACATTGAATGGCGGTGCTGGCTCGAAGGGCCAAATGGCCTACTCCTGCACCTATTGTCTATTGTCACTTCCCCTACACACAAGGAACAATTTAGAATTTTACTGAAGCCAGTAAAATGACTGCATTTTACTACAAACCTGTACACCAGCAATCACCCCGTACACTAGCACTATCCTAGACACACTAGGGACAATTTACAATTATACCTAAGCCAATTAACCTACAAACCTGTACGTCTTTGGAGTGTGGGAGGAAACCAGAGCACCCGGAGAAAACCCACGCAGGTCACGGGGAGAACGTGCAAACTCCGTACAGACAGCACCCGTAGTCAGGATGGGAACCCGGGTCTCCGGTGCTGAAAGGCAGCAACTCTACCGCTGCGCCACCGTGTTATAAACCTGTTAGAATAAAAGTCTCTGCCAGGACCAAATATCCACCCCAAAATGTATTTGAAGAGCAAAGCAGAACATTGAACAACACAGAGTAAACTAGAGAATGACAAAGACAGAGAGATGAGACACAAAGCCTGGCTCATATTTCTTTGAAATCAAAAAGAAAGTTGATCTGATCAAATTGTTTAAAATTTAAAAGTATTCCAAAGGATAGTCATAGAAACGATTTATTTCTCATAAGGAAATCCAGAAGGGATGTAATCTTATTATTTAGAATAGATTGATGGGGAATTGAAGCAGAAAGCCCTTTTGCGCAGAAATGAACTCAGAGGCTGTGGAGAACGAAGATAATTGAGGTGTAGCAAGGAACTGCAGATGCTGGTTTATACTGAAGATTGACACAAAGTGCTGGAGTAACTCAGCGGGTCCGACAGCATCTCTGGAGAAAAGGAATAGGTGAGGTTTGGGTCAGAACCCTTCTTTTCTTCAGTCTCATCAGATAATTGAGGATTGGGGCAGATGAAGCCAAATCTTACTGCAGCTAAAGTCCACACCTGTATTTTCCAGCTCTATTGAACGGTGTTCAAGAACAAGGAACACTGGCTGATGTTCCCCTCTCACTCAGTGACACCATGACCAAGTTTAGTGGGGACCAGCTAGCTCCACGAGCATTCCAGAGGAATCGCCGTTTCATCCAGAAGAACAATTTGGAGTTAGACACAAAATGCTGGAGTAACTCAGTGGGACAAGCAGCATCTCTGGAGAGAAGGAATAGGTGAAGTTCTTCAGACCCAAAATGTCACCCATACTTTCTACCCAGAGATGTTGCCTATCCCCCCTGAGTTACCCCAGCCTTTTGGAATCTATCTTCAGTGTAAACCAGCATCTGCAGTTCCTTCTTGAACATTTGACAATAGACAATGTCAATAGGTGCAGGAGTAGGCCATTCGGCCCTTCGAGCCAGCACCTCCTTTCAATGTGATTATTGCTGATCATCCCCAATCAGTACCCCGTTCCTGCCTTCTCCCCATATCCCCTGACTCCGCTATTTTTAAGAGCCCTATCTAGCTCTCTCTTGAAAGCATCCACAGAACCGGCCTCCACTGCTCTCTGAGGCAGAGAATTCCACAGACTCACCACTCTCTGTGAGAAAAAGTGTTTCCTCGTCTCCGTTCTAAATGGCTTACCCCTTATTCTTAAACTGTGGCCCTTTGGAGTCATTTTGGATTTTGGAGTCATTGCATCTTTTGTAAAATCTTTTTTTTGAGTAATGTTTCCACCCTGCATTCCAATCCCCTTCTACAATCTTGCACCATTTGGCTGTTTTCACAGTTCAGTTCAGTTTGAGTTTAGTTTATTGTCACGTGTACCGAGGTACAGTGGAAAGCTTTTGTTGAGTGAAAGGCAATACACGATCACAATCGAACCATTCAGGGTGCACAGATACATGATGAGGGAATAATGTTTAGTGCAAGGTAAAGCCAATAAAGTCCGATCACAGACAGTCCGAGGGTCACCAATGAGGTGGATAGTAGTTCAGGACTGCTCTCGTCATTGTATTTATTGCTGCATTTGTCATCACTGTTTGCGTTATGTGTTTTCGGTGAGCTTCATGTGAAAGGGCCGGTCCCACCTTCACGACCTAATTCACCACCTCTGCCGAGTTTGCCCTTGACTCATACTCGCAGCATGGTCGTCACGGGGTCGTAGGTAGGTCGTAGCGGGCCGTGATGCTAGTCGTAGGTACTCGTGGCATCAAGTAGGTCGGGGCGTTTTTTTCTTGCATGATGAAAAATGTCCACGAGTAAAAAAGGTCGCGAATTCTGTCGTGAAAGTGGGACAGGCTCTTAACAAGTTCACCGCACTCTGGTGTATATGACAAATAAACAAATCTGAATCTGTGGTAGACAAAATTGAGTCTGAAGAAGGGTTTCGGCCCGAAACGTTGCCTATTTCCTTCGCTCCATAGATGCTGCCGTACCCGCTGAGTTTCTCCAGCACTTTTGTCTACCTTGGATTTTCCAGCATCTGCAGTTCCTTCTTAAACACAAATCTGAATCTGTGTAGGAAGGAACTGCAGATGCTGGTTTACACCGAAGATAGACACAAAATGCTGGAGCAACCCAGTGGGAACAGGCAGCATCTCTGGAGAAAAGGAATAGGTGATGTTTCGGGTCGAGAAGAAGGATCTGTCTGAAGAAGTGTCTCAGCCCGAAAACATCACCCATTCCTTTTCTCCAGAGATGCTGCCTGACCCACTGGGTTACTCCAGTTGTTTGTGTCTATAATCTGTCCCCTGCCATGTTCAAACAGAGTCTCCCCAGCCAGCAGGAAGGCAAGGAGCCAGGATTCAGTGGGATTCTAGCAACTGATTGAGAGATGATGTGCAGGATGTCAGTCCTTTCCTAGCTCACCAGGGCGAAACGTTTTTGGTTCAAATACCCCTCGTTCAGTCACTCAGTCAGTCTGGGTGGAATCTACACAAAGCCTGCTTTAAGCTCCTTCTCTGAATCTTTAATTGGCCATTTCGGTTTGCCCTGCATGCGCGCCGATCTCTCTCTCTCTCTCTCTCTCTCTCTCCATACTGCTTGCCTCTCCCTCTCTCCTGGTGTTATTTTACTTCACTCTCAGTCTCTTTTTTTCCCCAAATTCTTTTCCCCAGGGCTGCGTACACTTGGCCTGGACATGTCTGCTAAATATAGCCCTGCCCTAATGTGTAGCCGGTCGGTCGGCTTCACTCAGTGTTAACCATTTGCCCAAAAGTGAAGTATATTTCCAGAGCTGTGTTCAGCATGATGTTGTTGCCCAAGATATTTCCCCCCCCAGATTGTGTAACTTTGTGATTGATCCTATTGCCGTCTGTTGCTGCTGCTGCTGCTGCAGTACATAGGAAACTAAGAATCTCGGAGCAGGGAGGTGCAGTAACTGTAACTAATACCCATCCCCCACTCCTTGGACTCCTTTCAGTCCAGGCAATATAAGAGTCTTCTCTCTCTCTCACTCACACACACACACACACACACACACACATGCACGCATTGTTCCTCCCTGCTTCCAGTTCTCTAGTATTTCCCGTGTCAGTCTATATCTACCTGTATTTCTCCATCTCCTCTTTCTCTCCTTCCCCTCTTTCAACCCCTCCACCACTCCCCCTCTTTCAACCCCTCCACCACTCCCCTCTTTCAAGCCCTCCTTCACACTCTCTGCCCATCCATTTTTCTTTCACTCCAAAGACAGACACAAAATGCTGGAGTAACTCGGCTGGTCAGCGAGCATCTCTGGAGAAAAGGAACAGGTGACTTTTCGGGATCAACACCCTTGTTCAGACTCCAGCATTTTGTGTCTATCTTCAGTGTAAACCAACGGCTGCAGTCTGAAGAAGGGTCTCGACCCAAAACGTCGCCTATTCCTTCTCTCCATTGATGCTGCCTCACCCGCTGAGTTCCTCCAGCATTTTTGTCCACCTTCTGCAGTTTCTTCCTACACTTTCTTTCACCCTACCTCCCTTTACAGTGCCTGCATCGTTTTATATTTCCCCTGTGCTTTTCCCATTCTGTCTTCTTACAGAAATGTTTTAATTCATATTTATTTGGGGTCATCTGAGCATGGCTGGCAAGGCCAGCATTGGTTGGCCTTGTGTAGATGGTGGTGACACCTTCTTGCTTTGATATAGCCTTACTGATGGAGTCCCACAGTGATGTTGGATAGGGAGTCTGGACCCAGTAATGATGAAGAAGGACCAGCAGTATATTTTCAAGTAGACAATAGTCAGTCAGTCAGTCACTTTTATTTCTATAGCACATTTAAAAAACAACTCTCGTTGGCCAAAGTGCTTCACATTGGTGGAGATACTAACGTTATACAACAGACAATAGACAATAGACAATAGGTGCAGGAGTAGGCCATTCGGCCCTTCGAGCCAGCACCGCCATTCAATGTGATCATGGCTGATCATCCACAATCAGTACCCCGTTCCTGCCTTCTCCCCATATCCCCCGATTCCACTATCTTTAAGAGCCCTATCTAGCTCTCTCTTGAAAGCATCCACAGAACCTGCCTCCACCGCCCTCTGAGGCAGAGAATTCCACAGACGTAGGAACGGTGCGTGACATTGCGAAGAAGCCGCAAGTGTTAGTGTTTCCATGAGCCTGAAAGTTTGCAAGTTTCGATCGCAAGTTTGAGAAGTGCTAAGTATGTAATTGCAGGTAGACAAAAACGCTGGAGAAACTCAGCGGGTGAGGCAGCATCCAGGGAGCGAAGGAAATAGGCGATGTTTCGAGTCGACCCAAAACGTGGCTGGAAGAAGGGTCTCGACCTGAAACGTTGCCTATTCCGTCACTCCCTAGATGCTGCCTCACCCGCTGAGTTTCACCAGCATTTTAGATTTTTCCAGCACCTGCAGTTCTTTTTTAAACAAGTAATTGCGATGCTTTTTATGAGGGGTACACACTGCAACCACTCTACTCCGATAGTGAAGGGGCTAAATGTTTAGGTGGTACACCAATGAAGTGGACCGAAGAAGGGTCTCGACCCGAAACATCACCCATTCCATCTCCCCAGAGATGCTGCCTGTCCTGCTGAGTTACTCCAGCATTTTTTTGTCAATCAAATACACTGTTTCTTGGGTGGTGTCGAATTTCTTGAATGTTTTTTGGGTGTTTCCTTATCCATAGAAATTGAGGCTATTCCAACACATTCTTGACTCGTGAACAGTGGAAAGGCTTTTGTCCATCATAAGGTGAGTCATCGGAATCTGACTTGCTCTTGTAGTCACCGGATTTACATGGGCAGATCCAATTGATCTTCTCGTTAATAGTTACCCTTCTAAGATGGTGAATGGTGGGGGGCACAGTGCAGCAGCAGCAACGCCGTTCAATGTCAATGAGGTGGTTAGATTCATATTAGAGTCACACTTGCTCACACCGGCCAAATGTTTATACTAGTCCCGCCTGCCTGCGTTTGGCCGATATCCCTCTAAACTTGTCCAATCCATGGCGTAGGTTATCCTCTCTATGAAGAGAGCCTTTAGACAATAGACAATGGACAATAGGTGCAGGAGTAGGCCATTTGGCCCTTCGAGCCAGCACCGCCATTCAGTGTGATCATGGCTGATCATCGCCAATCAGTACCCCGTTCCAGCCTTCTCCTCATATCCCCTGACTCCGCTATTTTTAAGAGCCCTATCTAGCTCTCTCTTGAAAGCATCCAGAGAACCTGCCTCCACCGCCCTCTGAGGCAGAGAATTCCACAGACTCACCACTCTCTGTGAGAAAAAGTGTTTCCTCGTCTCCGTTCTAAATGGCTTAAACTGTGGCCCCTTTATTCCCATCAGCACTGTCCAATGGTCATCTGGTAATGCTCATGAACAGATGTGTCTCTTAGTAGAAACATGGTCATAGGTTTATTCTTTGTATCTGTCCTCTCACTGACTGCTACAGAGCCAGTCTGGTACCATTCAGGACTCAGCCGGCTTGGTTGTTGGTGGTGGTGGTGGTGGCCACCAAGCCACTGTGGTTTTGGATGTTGAAGTCGTCCACCCAGAGTACATTCTGTGGCCCTTGTTACTTTCAATGCTTCCTCCAAGTGTTGATCAATAGGGAGAGGGGCTGATGTTACAGCTGACGGATGACAGTAGATGGCAATTTTTCCTTGCTCATTTAGTTTAGTTTAGAGATACAACCGGGCAACAGTCCCTTCGGCCCACCAAGTCCGCACTACCCAGCAATCTACACACATTATGTTTTCAAGAGAGAATGAGATAGAGCTCTTAGGCCTAACGGAATCAAGGGATATGGGGGGAAAAGCAGGAACGGGGATACTGATTTTGGATGATGATCATATTGAATGGCTCAAAGGGCCGAATAGCCTACTCCTGCACCTATTTTATATGTTTCTATTAACACTATCCTACACACACTAGGGACAATTTAAATTTTATACCAAGCCAATTAACCAACAAACCTGTACGTCTTTGAAGTGTGGGTGGAAACTGAAGATCTTGGAGAAAACCCACGCAGGTCATGTTTGTGTGGATGCTATGAAGCTAACAATCACATTGTGGGTCCAGTATTGCTCAGTTGTTGGTCCACCTTGTTGGTCGGGTGGGAAATGCCTACAGCTTGTAATGAATGAGCTGGCACTTTGCATGGAAGTACAGCCCAATTTGTTTAACTAGACTACTTCTGCAGTTGTGAGACTACACCTGGAGTATTGTGTGCAGTTTTGGTCCCCTAATTTGAGGAAGGACATTCTTGCTATTGAGGGAGTGCAGCGTAGGTTTACAAGGTTAATTCCCGGGATGGCTGGACTGTCATATGCTGAGAGAATGGAGCAGCTGGGCTTGTACACTCTGGAGTTTAGAAGGATGAGAGGGGATCTCATTGAAACATATAAGATTGTTAAGGGCTTGGACACGCTAGAGGCAGGAAACATGTTCCCGATGTTGGGGGAGTCCAGAACCAGGGGCCACGGTTTAAGAATAAGGAGTAAGCCATTTAGAATGGAGACGAGGAAACACTTTTTCTCACAGAGAGTGGTGAGTCTGTGGAATTCTCTGCCTCAGAGGGTGGTGGCGGCCGGTTCTCTGGATGCTTTCAAAAGAGAGCTAGATAGGGCTCTTAAAAATAGCGGAGTCAGGGGATATGGGGAGAAGGCAGGAACGGGGTACTGATTGGGGATGATCAGCCATGATCACATTGAATGGCGATGCTGGCTCGAAGAGCCAAATGGCCCACTCCTGCGCCTATTGTCTATTGTCTATAGACTGCACTATTTTGGACGCCAGATATTTGTGAGGAGGACCTTGCAAGGTCAACTATGCTGAAAGTGACTTCAACGTGACTGCGTTGACAGACAGTGTTTTGCTTTGCCATTTCAGAGTCAGGCTGATCTGTTAGGATCGGAGTCACACACAGACCAGACTTAATAAGGATCCTGACCCAAAAACGTCACCTCTCCATGTCCTCCAGAGATGCTGAGGAAGAAGAACTGCAGATGCTGGTTTACATGAAAGATAGGCACAAAATGCTGGTGTATCTCAGTGTGTCGGGCAGCATCTCTGGAAAAAAGGAATAGGTGATGTTGGCGATCTTGTCCCTTCATCAAACTTATTGTCAGGGAGGGGGACACTGGAGGTATGGGAAGGTACAGAACAAAGTAGATCCCACATTGATTTATTACTTTGTCCCCAGCCAACAATTGACCATTGTGGGCTCCACTATTCCTGAGTCATCGATGCAGGCTCTGCTTTGTTCTGTACTTTCCCATATTTCCAATGTCCCCCCTCCCTGACTCTTAGTCTAAAGAAGGGACTCGACCCGAAACATCACCTATTCCTTTTCTCCAGAGATGCTTCTTGAAGGGCCGAATGGCTTGAACGGTCGAATGGCCTACTCCTACATCTATTGTCTATTGTCTATTGTCCCACTGGGTTTCTCCAGCACTTTGTGTTCTATAAGGATGACAGATTTCCTCCCATATTAGACGTGGACAGAGGATGAGTAATCTGTGGCAAAGGCAAGAGTTGACCGGATGGGTATTTACAAAAGTCTGGTTGTTTTGTGGTCATTATTATTTACAATCAGTTGTTTTTAAAAGAAAATCGTGTTTCTGGATAATTAGTGCAGATTTAGTTTGGTTTAGAGAATCAGCGCGGAAACAGGCCCTTCGGCCCACCGAGTCCGCTCCGGCCAGCGACCACTCCGCACACTAGCACTATTCTACACACACCAGGGACAATTTTATAATTATACCAAGCCAATTAAGCTATAAACCTGAGGTACACAAAAATGCTGGAGAAACTCAGCGGGTGCAGCAGCATCTATGGAGCGAAGGAAATAGGTAACGTTTCGGGCTGAAACCCTTCTTCAGACGCTTCTTCACACCCTTCTTCAAGCTATAAACCTGTATGTCTTTGGAGTGTGGGAGGAAACCAGAGCACCCGGAGAAAACCCATGTGGTCACGGGGAGAGCGTGCAAACTCCGTACAGACAGCACCCGTAGTCAGTATTGAACCCGGGTCTCTGGCACTGCAAGGCAGCAACTCTACCGCTGCACCACCATGCCATTTGTGGTTACTAGTCTGGTAATGTAACCGCTGCACCATGTAGATGCCTGCATTCTCTGCCAGTGCTTATTCAAGCCGGTATCGTGTGCAGGTCCACACCTGGGCACCGTCTGGCATTCTCCTTCTCCTTGTCTTGGGAGAGTGAAACAGATAATGAGACAGATAGAACCTCAACGTTCAATCCACGTAGACTGAGAATCAAAACAGGCCAAACAAACCCCATCCGGTCAGCTCCTTGATGACTTCAAGCGTGGTCCTGTCAGGGTACAGGTTGGATAGTGTACGGATAACCTTTGCTAAGGCAGAGTTCTGACACTCCCTATTGCTGGACACTACATGGATGGGACAGATAGAGCTCTTAAAGATAGCAGAGTCAAGGGATATGGGGAGAAGGCAGGAACGGGGTACTGATTGGGGATGATCAGCCATGATCACAGTGAATGGCGGTGCTGGCTCGAAGGGCCAAATGGCCTACTCCTGCACCTATTGTCTATTGTCTATTGTCAGGTTTGGAGGGACATGGGCCAAACGCAGGCAGGTGATGGATGGGACATGTTGGTCGGCATGGGCAAGTTGGGCTGAAGGGCCTGTTTCCACGCTGTATGACAATTACTCTCTCACTCTCATAATACAATAATGAGTCCAGAGACACACAATGGTCTTGTTGGTTCATTTCTCTCCTGTCTTCAAGTTGTGCATTTAAACTTGTTTCTGCATCAAACTGGTGATGTTTATAAAAAGTGATTCTTTTTTTTTTACAATAGTTTTTCCTTCCCAAAAATTGTTGTTTGGTGCCAGGGGACACTTTGTAATGAGACAGATAGAACCTCAACCAAGATGGGGCTTCAGTAACATGGATAGACACAAAATGCTGGAGTAACTCAGCGGGACAGGCAGCATCCCTGGAGAGAAGGAATGGGTGACGGATGTTTCGGGTCGAGACCCTTCTTCAGACAAAATGTAGTTATCAGCAACACGGATGTTGTAATTACAATACAATACCGTTTATTGTTATTTGAACCTCAAATGAAGTTCAAACGAAATTTGGTTTCTGCAGTCAAACAACAAGAAAAGAACCAAGACAATTTACACAAACATCCATCATAGTGAATCTCCTCCTCACTGTGATGGAAGGCAAAGTCTTGTCTCTCCCCTGCTCTCCATTCTTCTCCCGATGTCAAAGCCCACTGAGCACACACCCAGTGTTGTGTGTCTGGGGAGGGAGGGAGGGTTGGTGGTGGTGGGCGTGTGTGTGTGTGGGAAAGGTGGGTGCCCTATGTCATTGCAAAGTTATCCCATTATGTCGTATCCCCATCGCGTGAGCCAAACTGTAGTGAGTAGGAAGGAACTGCAGATGCTGGCTTAAACCGAAGATCGACACAGCATGCTGGAGTAACTCAGCGGGACAGGCAGCATCTCTGGAGAGAAGGAACGGGTGACATTTCGGGTCCAGACACTTCTTCAGACAAAATGTTGTCTGCTCCAGCCGATTGCTACTTTCTTGGGCCAGCTCAGACATTATAAACAGAAAGGCTTGATTAGAACTGTTGTGAAATATTTGGAAATATCCAAGCAGAATCAAGACTTGAAGACCTGCAAAGAGACTTGGTATTTTCTCCTCTTTAGGAACTTTTTAAGGAATTTTTGTTTTTTTTTAATTCCTTGGATCTTATAGAGGTGTACAAAATCATGAGAGGAATAGAGTTAATTATACAGTCTCTTGCTCAGAGTAGGGGAATCGAGAACCAGAGGACATAGGTTTAAGATGAGGGGG
This sequence comes from Malacoraja senta, assembly GCA_038087875.1. Taxonomy (NCBI): domain Eukaryota; kingdom Metazoa; phylum Chordata; class Chondrichthyes; order Rajiformes; family Rajidae; genus Malacoraja; species Malacoraja senta. Next base: position 23,870,236 of record CM075988.1, read on the forward strand.
GAAAGATTTAATAGGAACCTGAGGGGTAACGTTTCTGCTCAAAGGGTGGTGGGTGTATGGAACGAGCTGCCAGAAGAGGTAGTTGAGGCAGGGACTATCGCAATGTTTAAGAAACAATTGGACAGGTACAAGGATAGGACAGGTTTAGAGGGATATGGGCCAAACACAGGCATGTGGGACTAGTGTGGATGGCACATGTTGGTTGGTGTGGGCAAGTTGGGCCGAAGGACCTGTTTCCACACTTAATCTCTCTAAGACCATTCTCATTGAAACCTTCTTCAGATGCTGTGTGTAATTCCTCTGACAATATAATTGTCACACACTTTCCAGCAAGTATCTTTAATTAGAAAGAGAGACTTGAATTTATATGTTTAAGAAGGAACTGCAGATGCTGGAAAATTGAAGGTAGACAAAAGTGCTGGAGAAACTCAGTGGGTGAGGCAGCATCTATGGAGCGAAGGAAATAGGCAACGTTTCGGGCCGAAACCCTACTTCAGACTGATGAAGGGTGGGGGGGCAGGAAGAAGAAAGGAGAAAGGAAGAGGAGGAGCCAGAGGGCTGAGGGAGAGCTGAGAAGGGGAGGGGACAGCAAGAGCTACCAGAAATTGGAGAAGTCAATGTTTATGCTGCTAGGGTGCAGACTGCCCAGTGCTGCCCCTCCAATTTCCGGTGGTGCTCACCCTGGCCATGGAGGAGGCCCAGGACAAAGAGGTCGGATTCAGAATGGGAGGGGGAGTTGAAGTGAACTTGAATTTATATACTGCCTTCATGTCCATTTCAGAATATTTTAAAGCACTCTAGGGCAAATAAAGTATTGTTGAAGGCAGCAGATAGGGAATCCAAGTTATTTACTGCTAGCTTCCACCAAGATTACAGTAATGATGACCAGATAATCTGGTCTTCTGGTCAAATCTGCGCTGTACCTCACCTCCCACTCTTATGACTGATACTCTGGATCTGGGCCAAATACGTTGTTCCCAGACTCAGCAGATTTTGGAGTTCCACAAGTCAATGCCTTGGCCTGGGATCAAGGAAAGTGTCCTGCTTCTGACGTCTATTCTGTCACTCTGGTGAGAATCAGGTGGCGCATCAGGTGAGGGCAAGATTAGGATCAATTCGCCTGGCCAGTTTACAACCCACTGAGTTGGATGATCAGCCATGATCATATTGAATGGTGGTGCAGGCTCGAAGGGCCGAATGGCCTACTCCTGCACCTATTTTCTATGTTTCTATGTTTCTAGGAGTAGAAACGAACTGCAGATGCTGGCTTAAACCGAAGATCTACACAGAATGCTGGAGTAACTCAGCGGGACAGGCAGCATCTCTGGAGAGAAGGAATGGGTGACGTTTCGGGTCGAGACCCTTCTTCAGACTTCAGAACCAGCATCTGTAGTTCCTTCATACAACCAGCAGTCTGAGTATTGATATCTCTAACTTCAAGTAATCCTTGCATCCCCTCTCCCTCTGCATCCCTCCCCCACCTTAGTCATCGTTCTAGTGTTACCGTCTGTATAACTCGTTATCACCTGCCCCACAGCCAAAAATAGATCATTGTGGGCTCCACGTTTCCTCGATTATCGATGCTTTTTGCATATCTTCCATTCATTTGTCCTCAATACTGTCAATTTCCCTTGTTTCCCTTTCCCCTGACTCTCAGTCTGAAAAAAGGGTCTCGACCCGAAACGTCACCTATTCCTTTTCACCAGTGATGCTGCCTGTCCCGCTGAGTTACTCCAGCTTTTTGATTCTATCTTCGGTTTAAACCAGCATCTGCAGTTCCATGATGGTCCTCATGATTAGATATTTAAATCAGACTCTTTTGGTTCACTTTATATGTCAAGGGTGCCAGTTCAGGAAAGTTATAGTGAAAATATAAAAAGTGAGGTATTGAGTCAAACCTGTTTCTGAACTAAAGCAACATTGCTGATGTTTCAGCAACATGTCTCTCAGGATGTGAGTGGCGATACCCTTTAATGCCAATCTCCGAGAACTATCAATCCTCTGCACCCCATTGCAAGCATCATTTGAAAATCTTCCTTTTTATGTATTTCAACACTTCAACGAACCCCATTATTGGTTCAGGAACAAATAACAAAGCACTGAAGGAACTCAGTGGGCCAAGCACCTGCAGAGGCAAAACAATAGTCGAAGTTTGGGACTGATGCATGGACCCTGGAACAGCGCCCACTCTTTTGCCTCCACAGATGCTGCTTGGTCTGCTGAGTTCCTCCGGCAGTTTGGTTTTGCTCCAGATTCCAGCAACCGCAACCTCTCGTGTGGGGTGGAAGATTGCAACCATCACGTTGTCCGCCCCGTTTCAACGAATGCAATCAGCCTGGCGTACACAATCAAATAAGATCAAATAGAACAAGTTGTCCTACAACTTTAGGCTGTGCACGCCATACGCAAGAAGAATCTCTTGTGTCTCTATTGTGGGTTCTGCTTCCAACACTGTTTCTTGCCCGACATTGATCCATAAGTATTCTCCATTTGAAGATCTCCAGCTCTGTCCTTGCTTTCTATTAGTGGATGCTCTTCATCAGTTCCCAACTTGCCAACCAGACTGTGCAGGAAGGAACTGCAGATGCTGGTTCAAACCGAAGACTGACACAAAAATGCTGGAGAAACTCAGCGGGACGGGCAGCAACTTTGGAGAGAAGGAATGGGTGACGTTTCAGGTCGAGACCCTTCTTCAGACTAGGAAGTCTGACTGTGGTGTTATCCCGAAGACAGATGCAAAATGCTGGAGCAACTCAGCGAGTCAGGCAGTATCTCTGCAGCCTCACTCTCTGGGCTCAGGGTGGCATGGATTAGAGTGGGAGGGATATTCAGAAAGGCAACAGCTCAAAGCCAAACGTATGTCGCAGTCAGCTGCCAATCCCTCTGAAACTGCAGTCTGTGGAAGGAACTCATCAACACACACAGAATGCACTGAGAGCAACCATTCAACAAGCAGAATGTTCTGGAAACTCTTCACTCAGTCCATGGAAAATTGGATAAATAAAACAGCCTTGTGAATTTATCCCCCAGAAGAAATGTTATTCTGTTTGGTTTCCTGACAGTGTTTGTGTCAAGAAATTGTCAGACAAATCTCTTGATTTTTTTCCTGGTTTGTCCGTTCCTAACTCTCACGGTGGGGTCTAACTCTGTGACCCTGCCAGAACCTGGTGAGCCACCTAGTGCTGCTCCTGCTACAGTGTGGATAGACACAAAGTGCTCGAGTAACTCAGCGGGGCAGGCAGCATCTCTGGAGAAAAGCAATGGGTGATGTTTCGGGTCGAGACCCTTCATCAGACTGAGGGAACAGGGAACCTTTACTGAACACACCCGCGGACGTCCACCAGCAAGTCTTCACCTCTTAAAAATAGCGGAGTCAGGGGATATGGGGAGAAGGCAGGAACGGGGTACTGATTGGGGATGATCAGCCATGATCACATTGAATGGCGGTGCTGGCTCGAAGGGCCAAATGGCCTACTCCTGCACCTATTGTCTATTGTCTATTGTCTCACCCAAGCTCCAGGCTCAGCTCCACGCTGCAGGTTTCCCCGCTAAAAGATTCCCTCTCCCCTGAGGAAGGGTCAGTCTGAGGAAGAATCTCGACCCAAAACATCACATATTCCTTTTCTCGAGAGACTCTGATTTACTCCAGCATTTTGTGTCTGTCTCCAGGGTCAACCAACATCTGCAGTTCCTCCCTACTCATTTGTCCTACTACAGTGTAACGGACCCATGCTATCATAGGATAGGCTACACCTTAATTAGTACAGGTGGCAGGGGTTATGGGGAGAAGGCAGGAGAATGGGGTTAGGATGGAGAGATCAATCAACCATGATTGAATGGTGGAGTAGAATCTAATGGCCTAATTCTACTCTTAGAACCTATGACCTTATGACCTCCCTTAATGCCTCTTCCCTTCCAAAACACCTTTTCCAGGTAAAGCGGCGATTGACTTGTATTTCTTCCAAGTTAGTGCACTGTATAAGCTGCTCACAACATGCTCTCCCCACTGGAGAACTCAAACACAGATCGAGCAGCCACTTTACAGACCAATGCAGTTCAGTTGCAAGTTGCCCATCACTGTAACTGAAGGGTCTCGACGCGAAACGTCACCTTTTCATTTTCTCCTGAGATGCTGCCTGACAGTGTTTAAGAAGGAACTGCAGATGCTGGAAAATCGAAGGTAGACAAAAGTGCTGGTGAAACTCAGCGGGTGCAGCAGCATCTATGGAGCGAAGGAAATAGGCAACGTTGCCTATTTCCTTCGCTCCATAGATGCTGCTGCACCCGCTGAGTTTCTCCAGCACTTTTGTCTACCATGCTGCCTGACTTGCTGAGTTACCTCAACATTTTGTGTCTATCTTTACTATAAATCTTGAAATCACTCCATTAAACACCAGTCTGAAGAAGGGTCTCGACCCGAAACGTCACCCATTCCTTCTCTTCAGAGATGCTGCCTGTCCCGCTGAGTTACTCCAGCATTATGTGTCTATCTTCGGATGAAGCATCTGCAGTTCCTTCCTAACCCTCCCTGACCCCTCTGTCTTTGGCTTCTCACATTGTCCCTTCAAAGTTCAATGTAAATTGAAGTAACAACATTTGACTTCCAGTGTAAATGAATTACAGTTCTTAGCTGTTAAAGAAGGAACTGCAGATGCTGGAAAATCGAAGGTACACAAAAATACTGGAGAAACTCAGCGGGTGCAGCAGCATCTATGGAGCGAAGGAAATAGGTAACGTTTCGGCCCGAAACGTTACCTATTTCCTTCGCTCCATAGATGCTGCTGCACCCGCTGAGTTTCTCCAGCATTTTTGTGTACCTACAGTTCTTAGCTGTTGCAAATGATTCCTCTTTCTACTTTATATTACAATTGGCCATTTCAACCTGTAGCAGTAACTCGACATTTCTCTCTCCACAGATGCTACCTGACCTGCTGGGTATTTGCTGAATTCTCTTTCATTCTCTGTCCATGCTGCGTTCTGTATCTCACTGTCCAGGCAGATTCTCTTGTCTGTCCTCGTTCATCTCCTCCTGTCCACGGTTTCTCGAGGAAGCTGAGCTGTGATGAACAAATCAGACACTCCATAATCATTTTTATAATTCAATTTCTTTCGGGTCATCACCCTATCATAGACACCTACATTGCCCTCTCCAACTCGGGACCCCCCCCATTCCCCTCCCCCATTCCCCTCCCCCCTCCCCTCCCCCCTACCTTCACCGCCCCCCCCCCACCCTCACCGCCCCCCCTTCTCTAGATCTTGAAACAAGCCAATTTCTTAAATTTCCTAATTCTAATGAAAGGATATCAACCTGAAATGGTAACATTTAGTTTTTCTTCTCCACAGATGCTGCCTGATCTGTTGAGTATTCTGTACACTCTGGAGTTTAGAAGGATGAGAGGGGATCTCATTGAGACATATAAGATTGTTAAGGGCTTCGACACTCTAGAGGCAGGAAACATGTTCCCGATGTTGGGGGAGTCCAGATCCAGGAGCCACCGTTTAAGAATAAGGAGTAAGCCATTTAGAACGGAGACGAGGAAACACTTTTTCTCACAGAGAGTGGTGAGTCTGTGGAATTCTCTGCCTCAGAGGGCGGTGGAGGCAGGTTCTCTGGATGCTTTCAAGAGAGAGCTAGATAGGGCTCTTAAAAATAGCGGGAGTCAGGGAATATGGGGAGAAGGCAGGAACGGGGTACTGATTGGGGATGATCAGTCATGATCACATTGAGTGGCGGTGCTGGCTCGAAGGGGCGAATGGCCTGTTCCTGCACCTATTGTCTATTGTCAATTGTATTTCCATCACTTTCTGCTTTTATTTCCTTATCATGTATCTGTACACTGTGAATGGCTCGATTGTAATCATGTGTAGTCTTTCCGCTGACTGGTTAGCACGCAACAAAAACCTCACTCTGTACCTCGGTACATGTGACAATAAACTAAACTGGACTAAACTGGATTTCCAATATGTGCAGTTTCTGTTTTCAGTTTTATCCTGTCAACATACAACAGTGTGACTGACCCTTCTCATCCTAGACAGTGTGACCATGCTGATCTTGCACAGAATGCTTTCAGTGAGCTGAGCACAAGGGTTGACTTCGAGTTAAAGATTCATAGTGTGGGAACAGGCCCTTCAGCCCAACTTGCCCACACCGTCCAACATGTCTCATCATCCAAGGTACACAAAAATGCTGGAGAAACTCAGCGGGTGCAGCAGCATCTATGGAGCGAAGGAAATAGGTAACGTTTCGGGCCGAAACCTTGTCGGGTACGTAGAACAATCCTTGTTAAATGCGTACCAGGGCCCCATCCCCGACCTCTACCTCCGCTACATCGATGATTGTTTTGGTGCCACATCCTGCACCCACACACAACTGACTGACTTCATCCGCTTCACCACCAACTTCCATCCGGCACTCAAATACACCTGGACCATTTCCGACACTTCCCTACCATTCCTTGACCTCACTATCTCCATCGCAGGTGATAGACTTCTTACCGACAAAATAAAATCAAGGTATGTCTCATCATCCATATCCCTCTAAACTTGTCCCACCCCCCCCCCCCCCCCCGCCAACTTCTATACTCAATGCTCTTACTGACTATAGACACAAAATGCTGGAGTAACTCAGCGGGACAGACAGCATCTTGTGCGAGATGGAATGGAGGAGGTTTCAGGTCGAGACCCTCCTTCGGGGTAAACCAACATCTACAGTTCCTTCCTAAACACACTCTGACTGACTTGCTATGACTGTGCTGCAATTTAGTGAAAAAACAAGGAATGACTTAAATTAACAAAGTGCTTTTCATGACCTTAAGCTGCCAGCATGCTTTACAGTGATGGTGGTAATTATTAGTTATTGTGGTAATTTTGGATGCTTGGCAAAAGGGTTGGGCACACCAAGCAACAGTGTGATAATCAACAGATAATCAGGTTTTTGGTCTTGTAAATTTGCAGATAAACGTTAGTTTGGATGCAACAACACCGACATGTATTTACAGAGTTGTGATTATGCAGCAAAATACCCAAGACATTTTCGAGGGAATTTCATCAGACAAATATTTGACACTCTTCCATTAAGGAAAATATTGGAGAGGGGATCTACCACAGTCGCTGCCTCAAAAAGGCTGCCAGCATCATCAAGGACCCACACCATCCTGGCCACACACTCATCTCCCCGCTACCTTCAGGTAGACGGTACATGAGCCTGAAATCTGCAACATCCAGGTTCAGGAACAGTTACTTCCCCACAGCCATCAGACTATTAAACTCAACTCCAACAAAACGCTGAACTTTAATAGCCTATTGCACTTTATCTGCTTATTTATGTGTGTGTATATATATATTCAATTGTATATGGACACACTGATCTGTTCTGTATTTATTTATGCCTACAATATTCTGTTGTGCTGAAGCAAAGCAAGAATTTCATTGTCCTATCTGGGACACATGACAATAAACTCTCTTGAACTTGAACTTGTTATATATCACCAACCAGCCTCTGTCCCAGCCCCACCACCTTGGACTATTTACGTTGTCAATCTTTCCTCTCCCCTCCCAGTTCTGAACCTAAACCAGACCAGAATCAAATGAAGACAGAACAATTCATAAGTTACAGGAGCAGATTTAGGCCATTCGGCCCATCAAGTTTACTCTGCCATTCAATCATGGCTGATGTAACTTTCCCCTCTCAACCCCATTCTCCCCATAACCCCTGACTCCCATACTAATCAGGAGTCAGTCAATCTCCACATTAAAACTATCCATTGACTTGGCCTCCACAGCCATCAGTGGCAATGAATTCCACAGATTCACCACTCATTGACCAAAGAAATTCCTCCTCATCTCCTTTCTAAAAGTATGTCCTTTTAATCTGAGGCTATGATATCTGGTCCTAGACTCTCCCACTAGTGGAAAAATAAAACATGATGTTAACAGGTGCTGAGAACATAAGGTGCAAAATTGGAAATAACACAGACATCCTGGAGTGTTGTAGATTAGATTAGATTAGATTTTATTCTTGTCATTTGAACCTCAAAGAGGCTCAAACGAAACTCCGTTTCCACAGCCATACAAACAAAATAATTCAGTTGTATGACTGAAGGAGACGGCAAAGGGAAAACGGTGGGGGAATTAGGAGGTTAAATCTGAGGTAGTGACTTACTCAAGACCAGTGTGAGTTGACAAGCTGGGTCAAGAGAGTCAAGAGTGTTTTATTGTCATATGTCCCAGATAGAACAATGAAATTCTTACTTGCAGCAGCACAACAGAATATGTAAGAAGGAACTGCAGATGCTGGTTTAAACAGAAGATAGACACAAAAAAGCTGGAATAACTCAGCGGGACAGGCAGCATCTCTGGAGAGAAGGAATGGGTGATGTCTGAAGATGGGCCTTGACCCAAAACGTCACCCATTCCTTCTCTCCAGAGATGCTACCTGTCCCGCTGAGTTGCTCCAGCACTTTGTGTCTATCTTCAGAATATGTGAACATAGTACACAGTAAAAAATATAATAAATGAGAAAAAAAAGTTCAATGTGTGTATCCATACTCACATATATACAGATCATATATGTATATATATATATATATACACACACATATATATATATATATATATATATATATATATATATATATATACACACACACACACACACACATATATATATATATATATATACACACACACACACACACACACATATATATATATATATATATATATATATATATATACACACACACACACACACACATATATATATATATATCGAAAGGTTATTCTGATTCAGCTTGAGACAATTGCCAGGAATACTGATGCATTCCCGATCCGAAAAGTCACCTATCCATGTTCTCCAGAGATGGACACAAAATGCTGGAGTAACTCAGCGGGACAGGCAGCATCTCTGAAGAGAAGGAATCTGTGACGTTTCAGGTCGAAACCTTCTCCAGAGATGCTGCCTGACCCGCTGAGTGATTCCCGCACTTTGTGTCCTCTTGTGTTAACCAGCATCTGCAATTCCTTCTTTCTACGTACTGATGCAGTTTGTGACAAGGTGAAGGATTTTTGAATGGGAACACAGGTTAATGGCCTGGTCCTTCCAATATTTAGTTGGAGGAAGTTTAAAATGTTTATCACGGATTATTTTACATTCACCGACTTGCATGGTGATGGCCTCGGTTTAATGTTGTAACCGACGGGGGTCACCTCGCAAATGGGGCTCGTCAGCCTGGGAAGGCAGTCCATCTAGGAGAGGGAAAACTCTGATTTAAAACCCCCACTGCCTTGTGGCCGTATCCAGTCATGGAAAAGGCTCCTGGAGTAAACCTCAAGAAAATCCGGAGTCGGAGCCCCTAAGGCAGTTCGTCGTTGTCTACAACCTCGCTCTGGCAGCTCCTGCGACGGCGCTGGTGCCAAACTGTAACGGCCCTGCTGTTCCTTTGGATCGATCAGCGACGTGGAGAGTGGGGGACGTGCTGCATGGACAACAGCCTGTCCTCCATATGACATCGCCCAGGCTTGCATCCGACCAGGATGCATCACCCATGGTCAGTCATGACCAAGGGGGGCCTACTCTTTTGCTAAACTGTCCAAGGTGTGTTTTATTGTCATGTGTCTCAGATAGAACAATGAAATTCTTACTTGCTGCAGCACAACAGAACATATAAGCATAGTACACTGCAAACAATATTATAAAGAAGGGGGGAAAAGTTCAGAGTGTGTGTAATATGGACACACATACTGTGGCATTTTTTTCACGTTTTAATTTAATTTTAATTTAAAGTTTGCATGTACCTTGTTGCGTGCTGTGACTGATGGCAGAACAATTTCCCTCCGGGGATGAATAAAGTTCTGTCGTATCGTATTTGTGCTTTGTATTCGTATTTGTATTTGTGCTCCGAAGCCTAGACTTGCTAAGGCAGGTAGACAAAAGTGCTGGAGAAACTCAGCGGGTGCAGCAGCATCTACGATGCTGCTGCACCCGCTGAGTTTCTCCAGCACTTTTGTCTACCTTCGATTTTCCAGCATCTGCAGTTCCTTCTTAAACACTTGCTAAGGCAGTGCAGGGGAATTTCATTGAGTGAGAGGAGAATGTCTTCTCGCTGTGCCTGTGCTGAGTGTGTCTGTGCAGCCGAGTGTGAATGCCAGGCTCTGTGTGTGTGTGTGTGTGTGTGGCTACGCTCGGTTGCTGGAGTGGCCACAGCAATGCGGTGTGTGTGTGTGTGTGTTGAGCTTGTGTTGTAGTGAGCGCCGTGCCCAGTGTTGTGGGGCTGTGCTGAGCCCTGGTGCCGCTTGGAGCTGCTGTGAGAGGGAGCAGCGAGGACTCTTATTGTGACACGGCGGCTCCCTCAGCCCCCTTCCTCGCTCATCCATACTCGCTGCCGTTTGACAACAACAGACTAAGCAGCGGCGCCGAGCAGCGGGAGAGAGAGAGAGAGAGAGAGAGAGAGAGGGAGAGGGAGAGAGAAGAGGGTGATCCAGAGCTGCCCTCGGGAAGGTTCGGGTTAAGGATTGTCCCCGGGGGGTTGGCTGAGGTCGGGGGCGGCGGGAGGAGCAGGGACGCCGCCGCCGCCGCCGCCGCCGAGTTGTGGCCGAGCCCGGGGCCCCGGTCATGGGCCACGGGAGGAGGAGGAGGCCGAGGCCGCGCACAGCGAGCAACATGAGGCGGCTCGCCAGCGGCGCCCCAGGTACGTGCGTGTGGTGGGACAGGTGAGGGCGGGCAGGCGGGCGGGCGGGCGGGCGGCAACATTGTAGCGCTGGGGCCGGGCGGCAACATTGTATCGGTGGGGACGGGCGGCAACATTGTATCGGTGGGGACGGGCGGCAACGCTGAGCCGCCGGAGCCGGCAACATTGTATCGGCGCCGACCGCCGGCCCTCCCGTTACTTTGTTGCCGTCTTGTTAACCCTTTGTCTCCCGCCTGCCTGGATGGATGGATGGAGGGGGAGCCCCGTGTGTGTGTGAGCGGGTTGTGCCGCCGCCAGTAACGACCCCCATCCCACATCCCCATCCCCTCACCTCACGGCTACTGTTCATTTAATTAGCTATTGAAGGCAACAAAGAGACAAAAAAAAAGATATATATATATATATAGAGAGATAATATGTACTGTGTGTAACTGGGAGCCGGGAGCGGGCCCGGCCGAGCATCATCGGTTCCCGGTCTGGGGAGAGTTAGCGGCGGATAGGAGGGAGGGAGAGGAGGGGGGGGGAAAGAGTGATTGACGCGGGATCAGCCAATAGGCGGCGGGTGAATGCAGTCGGGCCGCGGGGGAGGCCAATGGGAGCTGGGAGGGGGCGGGAGTTGTGGGTGGGGGGGAGGGGGCGGGAGTTGTAGTCCGGCGCCCCGTCTGGGGGGGGGGGGGCTGTCCGTCTCCCTCCTCCCGTGGAGAGATGAGGGATGGATTGGGGGAGGGGGGGTGTAAATTCTCTCCCCCCAACCACACACACACCTTCCCCTGGCCACTGGAGGAGTGGAGGTTGTGAGTCATGGGTAGGTGAGTGTTGTGAGGGCTCCCTCCCTCTCCTCACACAATCCATCCATCCATCCATCCATCCATCCACCCATGTGGTGAGTGAGGTGCAACCTCCTCCAGCTGTGCAGGTAGACTCC
>CM075988.1:23882048-23937921 GCA_038087875.1 Malacoraja senta
TTCGACATCTTTTCTTTGTAGAAATGCTGGACATTGTTGTATTTTCTCAAGTTCAGATATTAGATTTAGGGGGGTGGTGTGATTCTACTGCGATGTTGAAATAATCAAAGCATTTGATGGGGTAAACGGAGCAATTATGTTCTCTGGTGGTGGAATCCGTAATTAATACATCAGGGGCACAGAAGCCTACTGCAGGTGGTGGAATCTGGAGCAGAAAACAAACTGCTGGAGGAACACAGCAGGCCAGGACTATTCGGAAATGAAATTGGGAAGCACTTCTTTTCACAAAAGCAATTCTGGAATTGTGTCTTCCAGAAGACTGGATGTCTGGCCCCAAAGCCCCGAATTCTCTCCCTAGTCTTTCTTGCTCTTTGCTTCCCCCTCCTCTCCCTCCCCCCCCCTCCCCCACTCTACTTACTCCTTTCTCCTCTCCCCCATCCCGTCTCTCCCTCTGATGTGTTCTATTAAGAAGCCCGTTCACTAACTAGGTGGTCACAAAATGCTGGAGTAACTCAGCGGGTCAGGCCTTTTCTCCAGAGATGCTGCCTGACCCGCTGAGTTACTCCAGTATTTTATGTCTATCTTCGGTGCAAACCAGCATCTGCAGTTCCTTCCTACACCATTCATTGAGTAAGTGTTCCTTCTGTTCTAACATCTACTTGTAGATCCAGTGCCACGTTTTCTCGGGTAGTATTCCGACAAAAAGGCCTGGGGATATTTTACGACGTCTAAGGCTATATGTAAATACAATTTGTATTGATCGGAACCAAGTTGTAATGCTGAGTTGTTAGTTTGGAGATAGTTGGCAGTTGCTGGTAGAAATCTAAGCAAAGGCAATCAAAAGTTTTTGGAACTTTATGGAATTAAAATGAAGTGTGTTCCATTGTTGTTGGTGTGATTATGCAGTTATTCTGCCCACAATATGTCAACTGTGCCGTAGTTTGCGAACTGTTGCTTCATTTGTGATCGCGATATAATCTCTAACTTGTGGGGAGAAACCGCGCAGTTTCTCTCCACCTCGCACCCTGCTCTGTCCCATGTGTGAATGATATTTATTTGCTGCTCTGCAGATGTTGCGAACATGCTGTAATGTTGGTTTCATGGCAATGATTCCTCCCTGGGGTGTCCTCCTCCTGTCACATTCCACATGCCCCTTGGGTACAGTCCCCGACTGCTTCCCAAAGTCGGAACCAAGAGGATGTGCTTCATCTGTGAAGCTAACAAGCGGGTTTTGACGTTCACAAGTTCTAGCAGCATAATTAGGCCATTCGGCCCCTCAATTCTACTCCACCACTCAAATCATGGCTAGACACAAAATGCTGGAGTAACTCAGCGGGACAGGCAGCATCTCTGGAGAGAAGGAATGGGTGACGTTTCGTGGTCGAGACCCTTCTCTTCCTTCTTCGTCTGAAGGGTCTCGACCCGAAACGTCACCCATTCCTTCTCTCCAGAGATGCTGCCAGTCCCACTGAGTTACTCCAGCTTTTTGTGTCTATCTTCCATTAAACCAGCATCTGCAGTTCCTTCCTACACACTCAATCTATATTTCCCTCTCAACCCCACTCTCCTGCCATCTCACAACCCCTGACATTATTCCACTGTGAGAGGTAGACAAAAATGCTGGAGTAACTCAGGCGGGTGAGGCAGCATCTATGGAGCGAAGGAATAGGTGACGTTTCGGGTCAAGACCCTTCTTCAGACTGAAGGTGTAATTTGTACACATGCGCCTGGAATAGACTTCTCTGAATTGGACCAATATTCTTGCCCTAGATACCAGAATGAAGACATTTAGTAGAAACAAGGACCAGCCATTCGCCCCAGTCATTGGCCAGTATCTAGAGGCGAGTGCCCACATGGTAATCAGTTACATTATCCCCAGCTGACTTTCCCCGACGGGAAATTGTACCTTTCCAACCCTGTTCAAGAAGGAACTGCAGATGGTGGAAAATCGAAGGTAGACAAAAATGCTGGAGAAACTCAGCGGGTGCAGCAGCATCTATGGAGCGAAGGAAATAGGCAACGTTTCAGGCTGAGAAGGGTTTCGGCTCAAAACGTTGCCTATTTCTTCGCTCCATAGATGCTGCCGCACCCGCTGAGTTTCTCCAGCATTTTTGTCTACCTTTCCAACCCTGTCAGTAAGGATGTTTGATGTCAGTAAGAATGAATAAAGCCAATATTATAGGTATGTTTAATGCTTAATTAAGGGCGGCACGGTGGAGCAGCGGTAGAGTTGCTGCCTCACAGTGCCCGAGACCCGGGATCGATCCAGACTAAGGATGCTCTCTGTAAGAGTTTGCATGTACTCCCTGTGACATGTGTGGGTTTTCTCCAGGAGCTCCGGTCTCCACTCACACTCCAAAGACGTACAGGTTTGCAGGTTAGTTGTCCCTAGGATTGTGTTAGTGTGCAGGTTGGCGCGGACTTGGTTGGCCGAGGGGCCTGGTTCCGTGCTGTATCTCTAAACTAAACCAGAGCCAACGCTAAGGCTCTCTAGGGGAGGACCACAGTCTAGGGTCCTTCCGCTGCTGGACATGGGGGGCAGGGTGTGGTGGAGACGCCCGTCAAAATAAGGGAAGAGATTCCACGCCAGTGGGCCACATGAGAGGCAAGGATGGGGCGTTAATTTGTGTAAACAGTGTTGAATGTATATATCGCCTCCGAGAATGTCGGGTGGAGTCTTGTAAGGATCGTGATTGTATTGGATATATTTATTTCTCGAATAAAGTATATGTTGAAATAAATTTAAAAAAATCTCCAAAGTAAACTGGACTAAGTGAAGTGTGAATCTTAATGATCCTGTGTTATGTTATTTTGCAATCACAGGGGTGATTAGTTATGAGATTCAGTTACAAATTGTTGGGGCACTTTGGCAGTTAGCCAGAGTCTGCTGTCCCTTGCTCATTAATGAGAGGTTATGAAACAATATCAGGGCAAGTGTCCTCAGTCAATGCTGCAAAGTCTGAATGGGAAAACCTCATGTACTCTCTCTGATTTGAGTAAGAAAGGGAAGTTCTGACCAAAGATCCTATTGACCACTCCTGCTAAATGCAATGGGCTGACGTGTAGTACGCAACGGAACGGAACCTGGGCCTTTTTTCCATCCATTTCCGTAACCCGACCCGACCCGACTCGCAGTGTAATCAACGTTGCGGGGGAACAGTTTGTGTTAATAAATTATAATTCTGACAATGAGAAGATTTTTACCAAATAACTTTTATTTTTTCGATGATTGTTTCTGTAACCGGCTCCCGTCTCCGCACTAGTATCCTATGGGATCTTTGGTGCGGAGACGGAAGCCGGTTACGGAAATGGGGCCGAAAATGACCCATGAATCTGCCCATGACCGTACTACGTCTTTTTCGTCGAGTGGACTATCTTGCTCGCTATAGGATCTTTGGTTCTGACTCCATAGCATCTTTTCCATTCATTGGGGTGTGATTTGTACACATGTGCCTGGAATAGACTTGAGTTTGACCAATATTTCTGCCCGAGATTACGGACTGAACACGATACGATAGAACTTTATTTATCCCAGGAGGGAAGTTGATCTGTCAACAGTCATAAAAAACACAAAAAACATGAAATTAAAGTGACGAGTGGAAAGGATTGGGGATGTGCAAAGATGGGGGGGGGGGGTCAGTCTACCCCACGACACAAGGGGAGGAGTTGTATTACATGTAGAACCAAGGATCTGGAGATGCTGTTGTACAAAATAAAACGTAGAATTCTGGAGTAACTCAGTGGGTAGGCAGCATCACTGGAGAACTTGGATCGGTGATGTTTCGGGTCAGGACCCTTCTTCAGACCAAAGATCCTACAGCGAGCAAGATGGTCCACTCGACAAAAAGACGTAGTACGGTCATGGGCAGATTCATGGGTAATTTTCGGCCCCATTTCCGTAACCAGCTTCCGTCTCCGCACCAAAGATCCCATAGATACTAGTGCGAAGACGGAAGCCGGTTACGGAAACATCCTCGTAAAAATAAAAGTTCTTTGGTAAAAACCTTCTCCTCATTTTCAGAATTATAATTTATTAACACAAACTGTTCCCCCGCAACGTTGGTTACACTGCGAGTCGGGTCGGGTCCGGTTACGGAAATGGATGAAAAAAAGGCCCACGTTCCGCTCCGTTGCGTACTACACGTCAGCCCATTGCATTTAGCAGGAGTGGTCTATCTTCCTTGCTATATGATCTTTGCTTCAGACTGCTTGCGATGGTGGAAAGGGGAAGCTAGAGGGGAGGAGCAGGAGAAAGCGTGGCAGGGAATAGGTGAGCACAGACCAGGTTTTTTTCGTTGGATAAGCAGATTTGGTTTTGTTTTGGTTACAGTGTGGAAACAGGCCTTTCAGCCCATTGAGTCCACATGGACCAGCAGTCACCCCGACACTAGTTAAGCCAATTAACCTGTAAACCTGCACGTCTTTGTAGTGTAGGAGGAAACCGGAGCGCCTGGAGAAAACTCACACGGCCACAGGGAGTACGAACAAACTGTACAGACAGCACCCGTAGTCAGGATCAAACTCGGGGACTCTGGCGCTGTAAGGCAGCAACTCTACCGCTGCGCCACCGTGCCGGCCTAGATGGTTGCATACTATAGCATTTAGTACCTGGCAAATCAGGGTTGGGTTTCACCTTTCGACTGGCACCCCCTGCTCTTCCCAAACCATGTTGTAACGGTGTCAGGGGGTAATGGGGAGAAGGCAGGAGAAAATTGGGTTGAGAGGGAAAGATAGATCAGCCATGATTGGGCTGGCGGTGTAGACTTGATGGGCCGAATGGGCCCAATTCTGCTCCTGGAACCAATGAACTTATGAGCTCAGGTCCAATGACGTCAGTGTTTCAAAGTGCCTCTCCATCTGTTGTTCCATGGCATTATTCTTCCCTGTAGCTTCTTTGTGCCCTACAAGTCTATTGGACATCTTCTCTCAGCCGCTCTAAGCAAGTTACAGACCGTTGCTATTGAGTTTCATCATTGAACCATTGGAGAGAGTGCCTTCATTTGTCACATCTTGTACAGTGGATTACATCCCTTAAATACCTTCAGCCTTGAACCTCGCCTGCTTCATGCCCCGTGTGAAAACCTGCCTCAGCTGTACTAAAATACCAGGTAGACAAAAATGCAGGAGAAACTCAGCGGGTGCGGCAGCATCTATGGAGCGAAGGAAATAGGCAACGTTTCCGGCCGAAACCCTTCTTCAGACCTTCTGTACTAAAATACCAGGCAAGAAGAGTTAAATATGTGTGAGAGTATCGCTGTGATAAGCCTTGGGATATTTCAACTTATTAAAAATTTAAAAGAAGCCAAAATGCTGGAACGTCTCAGCAGGTCAGGCAGTGTGTATCAAGAGAGAAACCACAAATGCCCCTCTGTACATGTATTGATTGAGATATTGATTATTTCTTAGATGTTCTGTTGTTTTATTCTGGATTTCTAACATCTGCATTTCTTTCTTTTTGTCTCTGTAAATTGTGGTTGGTTTTGTTGCCAGTAGTTTGTGCCCAGTAATTGGGATGCAGTTCGGGATCCTTAGCTGAGTACCTTCATAAATTCTAGGAGCAGAATTAGACCATTCGGCCCATCGGGCTGGACTTGCACACTCTGGAGTTTAGAAGGATGAGAGGGAATCTTATTGAAACATATAAGATTGTTAAGGGTTTCAACATGCTAGAGGCAGGAAACATGTTCCCGATGTTGGGAGAGTCCAGAACCAGGGGCCACAGTTTAAGAATAAGGGGTAAGCCATTTAGAACGGAGACGAGGAAACACTTTTTCTCACAGAGAGTGGTGAGTCTCTGGAATTCTCTGCCTCAGAGGGTTAGGGTTAGAGGCAGGTTCTCTGGATACTTTCAAGAGAGAGCTAGATAGGGCTCTTGAAGATAGCGGAGTCAGGGGATATGGGGAGAAGGCAGGAACGGGGTACTGATTGGGGATGATCAGCCATGATCACATTGAATGGCGGTGCTGGCTCGAAGGGCCGAATGGTCTACTCCTGCACCTATTGTTTATTGTCTATCGAGTCTACTTCACCATTCAATCATGGCTGATCTATCTTTCCCTCTCAACCCCATTCTCCTGCCTTCTCCCCATAACCTTTGACGCCCTTACTAATCGAGAACCTGTCAATCTTTGCTTTAAAAATACCCAATGATTTGGCCTCCACAGCCGGCTGTGGCAATGAATTCCTCTGGCTAAAGAAATTCCTCCTCATCTCCTTTCTAAAGGTACGCCCTTTTATTCTGAGGCTGAGCCCTCTGGTCCTAGACTCTCCCACTAGTGGAAACATCCTCTCCATGCCCATTCTATCTCGGCCATTCATTATTCAGTAGGTTTCAATGAGATTTCCTCTCATCCTTCTAAACTCCAGCAAGCGCAGGCCCAGAGCCATCAAATGCTCATCATGCATTAGAAGATTGATGATCATTTAGGGTTAAACCTCCTCTGGACCCTCTCCAACGTCAGCACATCCTTCCTCTGATATGTGGTCCAAAAACGCTCACAATATCCTCCACCTGAGAATGTGTATCACTCTAAATTGGAGAAATCCTACTGTTTACAACAATTTGATTGAGAAAAACTTCTTAGTAATAAATGGTCATCTCCTCATTGCAAGACTGCTGTCTTTCTGGACTCTTTATAGACAATAGACAATAAGGTGCAGGAGTAGGCTATTCGGCCCTTCGAGCCATTCAATGTGATCATGGCTGATCATCCCCAATTAGTACCCCGTTCCTGCCTTCTCCCCATATCCCCAGACTCCGCTATTTTTAAGAGCCCTATCTAGCTCTCTTGAAAGCATCCAGAGAACCTTCCTCCACCGCCCTCTGAGGCAGAGAATTCCACAGACTCACCACTCTCTGTGAGAAAAAAGTGTTTCCTCATCTCCGTTCTAAATGGCTTACTCCTTATTCTTAAACTGTGGCCCCTGGTTCTGGACTCCCCCAACATCGGGAACATGTTTCCTGCCTCTAGCCTGTCCAAGCCCTTAACAATCTTACATGTTTCAATGAGATCCACTCTCATCCTTCTAAACTCCAGAGTGTACAAGCCCAGCTGCTCCATTCTCTCAGCATATGACAGTCCCGCCATCCCGGAAATTAACCTTGTAAACCTACGCTGCACTCCCTCAATAGCAAGAATGTCCTTCCTCAAATTAGGGGACCGAAACTGCACACAATACTCCAGGTGTGGTCTCACTAGGGCTCTGTACAACTGCAGAAGGATCTCTTTGCTCCTATATTCGATTCCTCTTGTTATAAAGGCCAACATGCCATTCGCTTTCTTCACTGCCTGCTGTACCTGCATGCTTACTTTCATAGACTGATGAACAAGGACCCCCAGATCCCGTTGTACTTCCCCTTTTCCCAACTTGACGCCATTTAGATCAAAGAGAACCTTCTGCCGTGCCAATTCCATTTGGAATCTTGTTTTGGTAACAGGTGAGATTGCGAGTCAGTTTTAAAAATTGACTCCGCTTGGTCTCACCGATGTAGATCAGCTGACATCTAGAGCTGATCTACATCGGTGAGACCAAGCGGAAGGCTTGGCGATCGTTTCGCCGAACACCTCCGGTCGGTCCGCAATAACCAACCTGACCTCCCGGTGGCTCAGCACTTCAACTCCCCTCCCATTCCGTGTCTGACCTCTCTGTCCTGGGTCTCCTCCATGGCCACAGCGAGCAACACCGGAAATTGGAGGAAATGCACCTCATATTCCGCTTGGGCAGTCTACATCCTGGGGGCATGAACATTGAGTTCTCCCAACTCTGCTAGCCCTTGCTGTCCCCTCCCCTTCATCAGCCCTCTGGTTGTCTCCTCCCATCCCCCAGCCCTCGGGCTCCTCCTCCACCATTTTTCCTTTTTTCTTTCTTCTCCCCACCCCTATCAGTCTGAAGAAGGGTTTCGGCCCGAAACGTTGCCTATTTCCTTCGCTCCATAGATGCTGCTGCACCCGCTGAGTTTCTCCAGCATTTTTGTGTACCTTCGATTTTCCAGCATCTGCAGTTCCTTCTTAAACACAGTAGTTGAGGCCAGTTCATTGGCTATATTTAAGAGGGAGTTAGATGTGGCCCTTGTGGCTAAAGGGATCAGGGGGTATGGAGAGAAGGCGGGTACAGGATACTGAGTTGGATGATCAGCCATGATCATATTGAATGGCGGTGCAGGCTCGAAGGGCCGAATGGCCTACTCCTGCACCTATTTTCTATGTTTCTATGTATCCTGCTCACATTCTCCCATGTGGTAGTCCAACTGGCATCTTCCAGTCCATTCACTTCAACTAGTCAGTCCTTATGTTTTAATTCGAGGGTAGGTGGGAAAGTTCGTTTTCTCATCTACATGTTCTCAACAAAGTGGATTGTGTCTCTTTCATACATTGTAATCAGGGAGTCCACCCCATTGGAACCACTGTCCAACCAGAAAACGATAGTTTAACTTGCTCTGTCTCCTTTCTGTCCTTTAATATCACACTGTTCTTGTTAATATGTTACTGTAATAAGACGTATCAATTTTTTGTAACGACTGTTTAAGAGCTCTTGAAAACCTTCGTTGTACCGCTTTTACAGTTTACCCTTGTCCGCCCTCTTGCCACCCGAATCGTGAAAAAAAGATTACATTTGTGAAACATGATTTTCCCATCTGAAAATCATGATTACTCTGCCTCATAATGATCTGCTAAGTGCCTTGTTGCCACTTCCTTAATGATGGATTCTAGCATTTTTCCAGGCTAATAGGTCTACCGATTCCTATTTTGTGTTTCTTCTTTCTTAAGTGGCAGTGTTATACATTTGTGACGTTTCCAATCTGTTGGCACCAGAATGTAAGAAGTTTGGCAAGATCGTCACCAATACATGCACTATCCCTAAAGCCGCCTCTTTGAGAACATTGGGGTACAAGTTGTCAGTACCAAGGAGGTTTGCTGGGATGATGCTCGCAAAAATGCCGACTGCCAGCATGACGGAGGGTTGTTGAAAACTCGGTACGCCCATCCAGGGCTGTGACAAAGGCACTTGCTTTTAAGATCTGAACATGTTTAGCACGGTGGCGCAGCGGTAGAGGTGCTGCCTTACAGCGCCAGAGTCCTGGGTTCGATCCTGACTACGGGCGCTGTCTGTATGGAGTTTGTACGCACTCCCCCGTGACCTGCGTGGGTTTTCTCTGGTTTCCTCCCACACTCCAGAGACATGCAGGTCAATTGGCTCAGTGAAATTGCAAATCGTCCCTTGTGTGTGTAGGTTTGTGTTAATGTACGGGGATCATTGGTCGGTTGGCCGAAGGATCTGTTTCCTCCGAAACTAAACCAAGGAACCGCGACCATCCGATGGCCAGAGACGGTATCTTTTGCATAGACTTTAGAAGGATGAGAGGGGATCTCATTGAAACATATAAGATTGTTAAGGGTTTGGACATGCTAGAAGCAGGAAACATGTTCCCAATGTTGGGGGAGTCCAGAACCAGGGGCCACAGTTTAAGAATAAGGAGTAAGCCATTTAGAACGGAGACGAGGAAACATTTTTTCTCACAGAGAGTGGTGAGTCTGTGGAGGCAGGTTCTCTGGATGCTTTCAAGAGAGAGCTAGATAGGGCTCTTAAAAATAGCGGAGTCAGGGGATATGGGGGGAAGGCAGGAACGGGGTACTGATTGGGGATGATCAGCCATGATCACATTGAATGGCGGTGCTGGCTTGAAGGGCCGAATGGCCTACTCCTGCACCTATTGTCTATTGCTCGGCATCCCGGCGTTGGATTCTTGGCTAGCCGCTCTGGCCGTCTCGCATCGAGACGTTTCCATCAGGGGCCTTGCAGGAGACCGGAAATCCCGGAGAAAACCCACGCAGGTCACGGGGAGAACGTACAAACTCCGTACAGATAGCACCCGTAGTCAGGATCAAACCCGGGTCTCTGGGGCTGTGAGGCAGCTACTCTACCGCTTGCTCGAACGCAGCCTCAAACTACAGCCTCAAAGATCCCGGAACGACGGGCACATCACTGAACCTCCATCTCCTCCGTGAATGAGTAACCTCGTCCAATCCCACCAGGGGACGGCCACCCCCGACAACATTCTGTATCCTTAATTTTTTCCAATGCGTTCTCCTTCGTGATATTAATGACTATAAGTTGCTCACTGCCACTGTACACTTTCCTTCTACATATTTGCTGCATTTATCATGTCCACAAGGATGAAGGCAGATGCACAATATCTATTTACTACCTTCGCCATTTTACTCTCTACAATTGCATCTGTCTTTGTCTGTGAAGGACCCCTAGGTATTTTAACATTCTCTTCCTTTTTGCATGAATGTGAAAGATATCCCAATCATTCTTTTATATTTCTTCTTTGTGTCCTATAATCTGTCATTGTCTTATCTTTACTTGATCATTGATGCTATCAGTCTTCTGCTTCATTCCTTCTTTTGGCGAAACGTTATTAAGTCAGTTATTTTAATTTAATATTGTGTTTTGACCTTCTTAATTATCCACTTATCTTCTGGAGATTTTTTGTTTCTCAACAAATGTGATTTTTTTGGGAGGGGGGGGGGGAGAATTTAAAAAACATTTCCTTGAGTGCTTGCTCCTATTTGTCCCTGCGATATCTGTCTGTTTTCCCGGTGTTGTACGTAAAATGCCAGAGGATTATCTGACTCATAGCTATCGGGCGAGTGCTTGACGTCGGGACACACAGAGCCTGGTGACCCCTCCCCCATAATGAGCTGCTGTGACGTGGGTGACCTTTGCGGGAGGGTCATTTCATTCAGAGTGCCAGACAATCTTCAGTCCGCATTACATCAGTGATAAGCAGAATGCAATGAGTAAATTACTGATGTTGGGTTGTTTTTTTCTCTTGCCCCAATGCCATGAACTAGGAAAGTAGAATATTAACCAGCGATCTCGTTTATAAAAAAAACACACGTGGGTTTTTAATTGAGACACAAGGAATTGCAGATGCTGGAATCTTGGACAAAACCCAAAGTGTCGGAGTAACTCGGCGGGTCAGGCAGTATCTCTAGTGGGAACGTTTCAGTCTGGGACCCTTCTTCATTTTTCTTACACCATCAGTAATCTTAGACAGCCCATATATATTATAGCCATTTACTTATAGAGCATAATGTATTAATGTGGGAACAAATCTGCAGCTAGTTCATGCACAGCAAGATCCCACATATTTATTGTACATGATCCGGTAATCTGTGAGAAATGTTAGCCAGGGATGATTATTACTTGGGTTACCAGCAAGGAACCCATTTCCCTTGCCTGGAGCACCCTGCATGGTGGAGAGAAACAGCTAGATGCCCCTTGTGTAAGACTGTCAGCAGAGAATTGGATTGGGTTTGGCTGTGACGTTCCTGTGGTTAAATTACCTGGTGGTAATTGCTGTTCAAAGGTTAGTTTAGTTTATAGAGATGCAGCACTGAACATACCTTTCGGACCACCGAGTCCACGCTGCCCAGCGATCACCCCCGTACACCAGCACCATCCTACACACTAAGGACAATTTAGAATTTTTACCAAAGCCAATTTCCTCCCACTCCTTAGCAGAGTTTTTTTTTTAGTTCTTATCAAATTTGTGCAATCTATATATGATTTCTGTTTTTTGTATGTTGCCTGAATGTGGTGCTGGTGTCAGTAAGATTGTCGCTGTACCACACCTGTGCTTTTGACAATAAACTTGACTTGATTGGAACATGAACATGTGGCGGTGGGATTGACTGTGAGGTCAGGAGCAGGCAAAGCAAATGGTGGTTAAATGTGGTGGAGAATACAACTGGTGCCATCCCTGGGAACAGCACTGGTTTGACGAGGTCTGTTTTCACCCTCGACCTGTCTTCAGACGCAATGGAAGATAGACACAAAATGCCGGAGTAACTCAGCGGGACAGGCAGCATCTCTAGAGAGAAGGAATGGGTGACGTTTCGGGTCAAGACCCTTCTTTCAGACTGGTGAAGAGTTGCTCCTGCATTTTGTGTCCATCTTCAAATGACGTCACTCGCTCCAGACGGCTGTGCGGGCGCAAGAAGTCGCGCGCGACCTTCGCTGGACCGTCGCGGCTCAAAGCGACCACGAGGTCGCGTAATTAACCTGCCAAGGACACGTAAGTGGGACAGGGGCTTAAGGTGTGGAATCGAGACAAGGGATGGAGATGAAGGAAATGTAGACTAGACCATTGCCAGCTAGGAGAAGGTAACAACAAAGCAAACAGATAAAATGCAAACAAACACAGTCAGACTGGTCGACACTTTCCTGGTCAATGTAATATCAGAAATAAGATGCGGTCTCTGTCGATGCCCATGTTTCGGTACAAATTGGCATTGAGTGGGTTGTCTAATTCAGGGGCAGTATGAGGTATAGTGTGATACCTGGCATTGGAGCAGAGTGGAGGGATGTATTCACAGTGAATGATTTTGACGCGCTGCCTTGTCCGTGCACCAACATCCGTGAACCCAGTCTGCGGAACTGGTTTAACCGTTTGCCGTCACCTCGCAGGGTTTGACAATTAAATCCCGCAACATGCCGAAGTGAAAGTTGGCAGATTCTCTGATTTCACCGGGAGAGTTGTGAATCGGTGGAATTCTCTGCCACTGAAGGCAGTGGAGGCCAATTCACTGGATGTTTTCAAGAGAGAGTTGGATTTAGCTCTTGGGGCTGACGGAATCAAGGGCTATGGGAGGAAAGCAGGAACGGGGTACTGATTCTGGATGATCACCCATGATCACATTGAATGGCGGTGCTGGCTGGAAGGGCCGAATGGCCTACTCCTGCTCCTAGTTTCTATGCTTCTTCACGCGCCTGGTTATTGAAGTGGCGGAGCAGAGGGGACTGGTCTTGGTTTGTGCCCGTAGCAATAGAGCTGGTTTGTGGGTGATTGTGGACTGTGATGCCCGGATTGAATGCAGTGTCCACAGGCATCACCCCGTGTTGGCCGACTCTGCACATGTAAACTGCATTGTCCTGAGCTGTTTGTGTATCTTTCTGTGCCTATGCCCATATGATGTTGCTCTGAGAAACAGTATCAACTTGGTGAACAAGTGGTCTCATTCTATGTATTAGCACAATAAGATATAAAGTGTAGTTACTGTACTGAAGACTTCATGGATTTTGAATATAGAAGCTGTCAATGGATGGTCAAGTCGTTTGTGTGAGGAAAGTGGTGGTAGCATCACCATATACCGCACCACCCCTGGGGAACTCTGCTGTTCAGCTTCCTCCAGTCCAACACACAACCTCCCACAAAGTACTGGAGTAAAGTTTAAAAAAAAAAAATCAAACTCGTGGTAATTTTCAGAAGTCATACAAAGTCAAAAATGAATACAAATTAACTTGGAAATAACTTTAGTAAATGTGAGTGAGCTGAGACAAAAAGATGAGGGATAAAGGTTAGGAGTATGAAGGGACTGCAGATGCTGCTTTAAACCAAAGATAGACACAAAATGCAGGAGTAACTCAGCGGGACAGGCAGCATCTCTGGAGAGAAGGAATGGGTGACGTTTCGGACCCGAAACGTCACCCCGTTCCTTCTCTCCAGAGATGCTGCCTGTCCCGCTGAGTTACTCCAGCATTTTGTGTCTATCTAAAGGGCCTGCCCCACTGTACGAGGTAATTCAAGAGCTCTCCCGAGTTTAAAAAAAAAAATCAAACTCGTGGTGAGTACGTAGAATGTACGTAGCGGCTACGTCGGAGCTCGAGGATGTCCCGTAGCGGCTCGTAGCGCTAACGGCAGGTACTCGGGAAACGCGGTAACTCGTGAAGTTTTTTCAGCACTGTGAAAAATGTCCACGAGAGCCCCCCCCCCCCCGAGTACCTACGAACAACGGCTATTACCGTAATTCTCCGAGTTCGAATCGGGAAACTCGGGAGAACTCTTGAATTGTATTGTATTGTATTGTATATCTTTATTGTCATTTCCTGAGTATTCGCATACCCAGAGGAAACAAAAAACGTTCCTCAACCAGTGTCCATTTCAGTGTGTGCAGTGAAAATAAATAGAAGTAAAAATACATATATCATGAACAAATTAACACTCTACTCCAGTAAACATCAACAGGCGTTCCGATCGGCAGCGGCACGACAGTGGCTCTGCTGCAGTGTGTCCAGGTTGGTGGTTGGTGCACGATACTTTGGCAGGGGACAAAGTCCGTTTATCAGTCTTATAACCTGCGGGAAGAAGCTGAGGAGCATCCTGCTGGTTTTGCACCTAATGCTCCGGTACCTCTTCCCAGATGGCAGGATGGAGAATATGTGATGCGATGGGTGGTAGGGGTCTTTGATGATGGAGATGGCTCTGCTGATACATCTCTTCATGTATATGTCCAGCAGGAAAGGGAGTGGAGCACCAATAATCCTGCTGGCGGTCTTCACAATCCTGTCTAGTTGGTGCCGTTCGTACGCCTTGCAGCTCCCGAACCAGGAAGTGATGCCGTAGGTTAATGTGCTCTCGATTGTCCCCTATAAAAAGTTCGTAGGTGTGTAGTGGGGAGACCTGCTTTACGTAGTCTTCGGAGAGGGTGTAGTCGCTGCTGGGCTCTCTTGACCAGTGCTGTGGTGTTGGTCGTGGACGTCCAGTGGGACAGGCCCTTTACTGTTCCCAAGACTTCAGGGATTTTGATGCCATTTTTTAAACAGAATCAATGGTGGGAAATAGCTTCCTGTAGGGCTCGGACTGATGCATGAAACACATGCTATTCTGCTGAAACCCACACTCTGATGAATTGAAGCATCTTTGGAATTGTAGACGGCTCTTCGTGGCTTGGTGTATTCTGATTTTTTCCCCCCCCCTGACTTTTTCCATAAGAATTTTGGGAGAAGAATTTCTGGAATGATCCTAGCTTCTTGGAGTATTGTTAATGTTGAGAGAAGTACAAAACAGCAAATTCTCTGTAGTGTGTAAATTTCAACTGTAACTCCGACATTAGTAAGTTCGAAATGGCATTCGGTTTAGAATTATTTACGAAGGAACTGCAAGATGCTGGAAAAAAATCGAAGGTAGACAAAAATGCTGGAGAAACTCAGCGGGTGAGGGCAGCATCTATGGAGCGAAGGAAATAGGTGACGTTTCGGGTCGAGACCCAGAAAGCATCTATGGAGCGAAGGAATAGGCGACGTTTCGGGTCGAGACCCTTCCGGGTCTCGACCCGAAACGTCACCTATTCCTTCGCTCCATAGATGCTGCCTCACCCGCTGAGTTTCTCCAGCATTTTTGTCTAATTTCAGATGGTGCCCCGTACTACTCATAGAACCTTGGGTTAGAGCAGCAAAGATATCCAGGCCTTCAATTATATGGAGCAAAACTTGACATCCAGAGTTATAACGTCTGACATCTTGGAAACGGGCCCTTCGGCCCAACTTGCCCACACCAGCCAACATGTCCAGTCTAGACTAGTCCCACCTGCCTGCGTTTGGCCCATATCCCTCTAAACCTGTCCTATCCATCTACCTGTCCAAGTAAATGTTTCTTACATGTTGTGATAGTATCTGTTGGAGATGGACATTATGAACCATATAAGATTGTTAAGGGCTGAAGCGCCTGTTTCCACGCTGTGTCTCGAAGCTAAACTGTGACAGTGGCTCCTCTACTCCAGAGTGAGTCAAACATCATGGAACTGCGGCCCATTCAAACTCCGCACTTTTAGCTGAGAGGAGATAAGATTGTTAAGGGCTTGGACGCACTAGAGGCAAGAAACATGTTCCCCATCTTGGGGGGAGTCCAGAACCAGGGGCCACAGTTTAAGAATAAGGAGTAAGCCATTTAGAACGGAGACGAGGAAACACTTTTTCTCACAGAGGGTGGTGAGTCTGTGGAATTCTCTGCCTCAGAGGGCGGTGGAGGCAGGTTCTCTGGATGCTTTCAAGAGAGAGCTAGATAGGGCTCTTAAAATAGCGGTCTGGGGATATGGGGAGAAGGCAGGAACGGGGTACTGATTGGGGATGATCAGTCATGATCACATTGAATGGCAATGCTGGCTCGAAGGGCCGAAGGGCCTACTCCTGCACCTATTGTCTATTGTCTATCATGTGGTGCAATTGTAGCGCCAGACAACATGGTGGAAGTTGTCCTCTCCATGGAGACCCTGTACGGGGATTGGCTTGCTCCGTTGCAGATAGTGACACGTCACCTCAGTGGCTATAAATGTTTGACTAGTTTTTAACTAAAGTGTTGTGTGTGTGTTAACATTCCAGGTAGTGGAGGAAGGAGAAAATAAAAAAGTCCTCAAACTAACACAGTTCTACGTTTTTCTCGGCTATCTGCTGAATTCTCCCTCTTCTGAAGACATCATGTATTGTTGGGCTTTGCCAACCCAGTTCTATTGTTTGGCCAATGGTGGCAAAGTCAAGTATCCACGGTTGCAGTAGGATCAACTGTGTAGTGATGGGTCTGGAGTCAATGCATGCCGTACCAAGGAGGTGTCTCCTTCCATAAAGAGTGGTAACAAATACATTGAATCTTTATATGAATATCGCAGTTTGGGGGTCCTATTCCTATGGCCAATCCAGGGTTCTAGTCATAGAGTGATATAGTATGGAAACAGTCCCTTTGGCCCAACTTACCCACAACGGCCAATATGTCCCAGCCACGCTAGCCCCACCTGCCTGCGTTTGACCCAAATCCCTCCAAACCTCTCCTATCCATGTACCTTTCTAAATGTTTCTCAAACATTGCGTTTGTGCTTGCCTCAACTATCTCCTCTGCCAGCCCGTTCCATAGGCCCACCATCCTTTGTGTGGAAAAGTTACCCCTCAGGTTCTTATTAAATCTTCCTCCCCCTCCCCCCACCTCCCATCGCGTTAAACTTATGACCTCTGGTTCTTGAACCAGGGGAATAGGATTGGAATGTAGTTGGGTTCTGTTCATCTTGTGCAGTATTTTTGTTCGGGTATACCACACCGGAGTGGTCAAGGATTTGATTATCCATCCAGTGACCACCACCCACCCCCGCCCCACCTCAGGTAGCGGTTGCAGTCTTTGCTGATGTTAAAAATATCGATGTATCTGGCGTGCCGGCGGTGTGGTCACTGACCTATATTCATGTTTGCGCTACGTCCCTGTAGACCGACCGGTGTGGACAGCGTGCAGAATGCAGAGTGATGATAGACACAAAACGCTGAGGTAATGGGACTGTCCCACTTTCCCAAGCTGCTCACGAATTCTCCCGAGTTTTCCCCTTGATTCAAACTCAGAGAATGTTCGTAACGGTTCCGTAGATATATCGTAGAGGCTCGTTATGTCAGCTGTAGGTATTCGGGGCATTAAATTTCGCAATTTTTCTCCTCCCGACTATCTTTTTACTCGTGGAGAGAAGGAACAGGTGACGTTTCAGGTCGAGACCCTTCTTCAGACTGAGAGTCGGGGGAAGGGGAAACGAGAGACATAGAGAGATATAGAACAAATGCAAAAAAGTTTTTTTTTAAGCCGCTGTTCTTGAGGTCTTCCCTCTTCCATTACTGGATGGAATGCAGAGTAGCAGTGTGAGGTTAGTAAGTAAGTAAGTAAGTTTATTGGCCAAGTATTCACATACAAGGAATTTGCCTTGGTGCTCTGCCCACCAAGTAACAACATGTGACAGTAGACACAAAATGCTGGAGTAACTCAGCGGGTCAGGCAGCATTTCTGGGTAGAAAGAATGGGTGGTGTTTTGTGTCGAGACCCTTCTTCAGACTGAGAGTCGGGGAGAGGGAAACTAGAGATAAGGAAGGATAAGGTGTGAGAACGTCAGTGTAAAAGAGCAACTGCACTTCCTTCCAACACAGCAGTGAGACGTTGCTTTCTACATTGGAGAAATGCATACGTTGGTGTTTCGTGTGGGTCTGACATTGGGATGACCATTCTTTTTGGTACATCTGGTGCGTATTTATAGCATAATTTCCATGTTTGGATCAAAATGTTGAAATTGTGGTTCAGTGAAAGTATAAAAACAAGGAACTGCAGATTCTGGTTTCCACAAATGGGCTCAAAGTGCTGGAGTAACTCAGCGGGTCAGGCAGCGGGTCTGGAGAACGGGGATAGGTGACGTTTTGGGCCAGTCTGTTTCAGTTTACTCTGAAAAGGAATAGTGACCTATCCATGTTCTTTGGAGATGCTGCCTGACCTGCTGAGTTACTCCAGCACTCTGTGTCCATTTTAATAAAAGTTTAATAGTGATCAAGGGAATAAAACCAGCATAGCTACAGGTGGAATACCGTGCTAGATATTTAATTTAATGCAAGTTTAATTTTATGAAAGTTTAATTTAGTGAAAGGGTTTTTTGAAAATGGTACTGTTACGATATGCAGGAAGAGAGATGCCAGTCAAATCTTTGAAGGTAACAAGTAGGAAATCTTTGTCAAAATTAATTCAGGCAAATATCTCAAAGGAGCCTTGCTTAGTCTTTAAGATAATTTTAATTCATAATGAAGCTCGTGAATTAGTGTCCATTTACAAGCATCATGGCTTTGGCTTGTGGTAAAGATTTACCAGAAGGGAACATCTTCAGATAATAGACTTCAGTTATGTGGAGATGGCGATATTGTTGTTCTCAGCATAGAGATTTGAGAAGATTTCACAGCGATGTTCAAAAATCATGAAGGATTTTTATTTTATATAAATAGAGAGAAACTGATTCCATATTTAAAAATGCCAGCAGCCAGACAACCAGCAACCATAACTTACTCAATATAATTGGCAAATGTTTTCAGAGACAGCACGAGGAAGTAATTTTTTTATACAAGGAGTTTTGATGATCTGGAATGCCATAAAGGTTTGGTTGAGAGATACTGTAGTGAAATGCAAATTTTATGAAGGATTTGACTTTGGTTTAGAGATACAGCGCTGAAACAGGCCCTTCGGCCCACTGAGCCCGTGCCAACCAGTGTTCCCCGTCCACTAACATTATCCTACACACACACTAGGGACAATTTTCAATGATACAAAGCCAATTAACCCGAAGAATTAATCTGAAGAAGGGTCTCGCCCTGAAACGTCACCCATTCCTTCCCTCCAGAGACGCTGCCTGTCCCGCTGAGTTACTCCAGCTTTTTGTGTCCATCTTCAGTTTAAACCAGCATCTGCAGTTCCTTCCTACACAATTAACCTACAAATCCGAACGGCTTTGGAGTGCGGGAGAAAAAGAGTGCGGAGATCCCGGAGAAAATCCACGCAAGTCACAGGAAGAATGTACAAAACATCCATGCGGACAGCACCCGCGGCCAGGATCGAACCCGGGTATCTGGCGCTGTAAGGCGGGGACTCTACCGTCGTGCCACCGTGCCGCCCTACCGGATGGCGGAAGCAGATTCATTGGCGACTTTCAAAGGGTAGTGGAGTTATTTTCAAAAGGAAGTGGATCTCATTGAAACATATAAGATTGTTAAGGGCTTGGACACACTAGAGGCAGGAAACATGTTCCCGATGTTGGGGGGGAGTCCAGAACCAGGGGCCACAGTTTAAGAATAAGGAGTAAGCCATTTAGAACGGAGACGAGGAAACACTTTTTCTCACAGAGAGTGGTGAGTCTGTGGAATTCTCTGCCTCAGAGGGCGGTGGAGGCAGGTTCTCTGGATGCTTTCAAGAGAGAGCTAGATAGGGCTCTTAAAAATAGCAGAGTCAGGGGATATGTGGAGAAGGCAGGAACGGGGTACTGATTGGGGATGATCAGCCATGATCACATTGAATGGCGGTGCTGGGCTCAAAGGGCCAAATGGCCTACTCCTGCACCTATTGTCTATTGTCTGTACTTGAAGGGTTAAAATTATGAGGCAGAAGGAAAGAAAAGGGGAACCAAGGCCCCACTGGAGTGCTCTGGCAAAGAGTTGGCCAAGCATAGTGGGCCGAATGGCCTCCCACTGTGGTGACTCATTCTGTGGTGTGGTGTGGTCTGTAGAAAATTATCAGCTTGTAAATATATGTGAAGGGGAGAGGGGGAGGGGGTTTGATGGAGGAGGGTCAGCAATAATCACGTAAATCTGGCTTTTAGAATGACGTAGTGTATTAAAAACATACAAATCAATAATCCTTGAAAGTGTGGGTCAAAACATTATTTTTTCCTGGTAGTGAGACCAAAATGAGGGGGCATGATGTTAAAGTTAAAGTTGCGTCACATAGAAGTTTAGTTTTTGAGATACAGCGTGGTAATAGAGGCCCTTCAGCCCACCGAGTCCATGCCGGATCAGTGATCTTGTTCTATCCGACACAGTTTACAGAAGCCAATTAACATACAACCCCGCACGTCTCTGGAGCGTGGGAGGAAACCCAGGCAGGCGGTCACAAGGAGAGCGTGCAAAGTCCGTACAGTCAGCACCCCGAGGTCAGGATCGAACCTGGGGTCTCTGGATCCGTGAGGCAGCAACTCTACCCGCTGCGCCACCGTGCCGCCCTCAAAATAAAGTCCAAGTGAAGTGAAATCTGGCCTTTTGAATACTGAAGGACAACAGAATATCCCGAAACTCCAACATAGTTTTGGACAATAGGTGCAGGAGAAGGCCATTCGGCCCTTCGAGCCAGCACCACCATTCAATGTGATCATGGCTGATCATCCCCAATCAGTACCCCGTTCCTGCCTTCTCCCCTGACTCCGCTATCTTTAAGAGCCCTATCTAGCTCTCTCTTGAAAGCATCCAGAGAACCTGCCTCTGAGGCAGAGAATTCCAGTTTTTATACAAGGAGTTTTGATGATCGGGAATGCCATCAAGGTTTAGCTGAGAGATACAGTAGGGAAATGCAAATTTTATGAAGGATTTGACCTGGGAAGACTTTAGTTTAGGGATACAGCGCTGAAACAGGCCCTTCGGCCCACCGAGTCCCTGCCAACCAGTGTTCCCCGTACGCTAACATTATCCTACACACACACTAGGGACAATTTTCAATGATACAAAGCCAATTAACCCGAAGAATTAATCTGAAGAAGGGTCTCGACCCGAGACCTTTTGTGAGGCAAGAGGAGCAGGAGCTGGAATACCAAGGTGGGAAAATGAGAAGATATAGATACATAGAAACATAGAAAATAGGGGCAGGAGGAGGCTATTCGGCCCTTCGAGCCAGCACCGCCATTCATTGTGATCATGGCTGATCATCCCCAATCAATAACCCGTGCCTGCCTTCTCCCCATATCCCTTGACTCCACTACCCCTAGAGCTCTATCTAACTCTCTTAAATCCATCCAGTGATTTGGCCTCCACTGCCCTCTGTGGCAGGGAATTCCATAAATTCACAACTCTCTGGGTGAAAACGTTTTTTCTCACCTCAGTCTTAAATGACCTCCCCTTTATTCTAAGGCTGTGGCCCCTGGTTCTGGACTCGCCCAACATTGGGAACATGTTTCCTGCATCTAGCTTGTCCAGTCCTTTTATAATTTTATATGTTTCTATAAGATTCCCCCTCATCCTTCTAAACTCCAGTGAATACAAGCCTAGTCTTTTCAATCTTTCCTCATATGACAGTCCCGCCATCCCGGGGATCAATCTCGTGAACCTACGCTGCACTGCCTCAATCACAAGGATGTCCTTCCTCAAATGAGGAGACCAAAACTGTACACAATACTCCAGATGTGGTCTTACCAGAGCCCTATACAACTGCAGAAGTAAAGAAGTATATAGATATGGGCCATTAATAACTGAATGGCTGAACTGGTTGAAGGGATGAAAAGGCCCCTGTTTATGTCGATGTTGTATGGAGTTGCTGTTTATTCAGGGTGAGGGCGGCATGTATAACTGAGCTGTGACTGTTCATACCCATTCTACAGTGTAAGAGCTCCTGACTAGAACAGTACAGAATCGCTGTTGATTCTGGCTCACGGCCGTTCGCTGGGTAACTACAGAGGCATTGTATATTTGGGATAAGGGTCACCCGTAGCCTAACGTGTGCCGAGCTGCTGATTTTTTTTCGGTGGGGCAAGGGTTAACTTCCAGTGCCCATTGGAGAGGAAGGTGCTTCCTCTTGGTTGTTAGTTTCCTTTTTATATCAAGTGTTCTGAACCCTGTGTGGGGATTGGCTTGCTCCGTTGCAAATAGTGACACATCACCTCAGTGGCTATAAATGTTTGACTAGTTTTTAACTAAAGTGTCGGTGTGTGTGTGTTAACATTCCAGGTAGTGGAGGAAGGAGGGAAAAAAAAAGTCCTCAAACTAATTAAGTTCTATGTTTTTCTCGGCTATCTCCTGATTTCTCCCTCTTGTTTTGTTGGGCTTTGCCCACCCAGTTCTATTGTTTGGCCAATGGTGGCAAAGTCAAGTATCCACGGTTGCTGTAGGATCAACTGTGTAGTAATGGGTCTGGAGTCGATGCGTGCCGTACCAAGGAGGTGTTTCCTTCCATAAAGAGTGGTAACAAATACATTGAATCTTTATATGAATATCGCAGTTTTGAGGGTTTCGACTATTCCAGGGTCGTAGACTGGTACAACGTGGACACAGGCCCTTCAGCCCAACTTGCCCACACCGGCCAACATGTCCCAACTACAAGGTAGACAAAAGTGCTAGAGAAACGCAGCGGGTGCAGCAGCATCTATGGAGTGAAGGAAATAGGCAACGTTTCGGGCCGAAACCCTTCTTCAGACTGCCTCCTTTTGCCTACCTTCGATTTTCCAGCATCTGCAGTAGTTCCTTCTTAAAACACCATGTCCCAACTACACTGGTCCCACCATGCCTGCGTTTGGCCCATATCCCTCCAAACCTGTCATATCCATGTACCTGTCTAACGGTTTCTTAAACGTTACCATAGAAGCTGCCTCACAACTACCTCCTCCGGCAGCTTGTTCCATACACCCACCGCCCTTCGTGTGAAAACGTCACCCCTCAGATTCCTATGTAATCTTTTCCCCTTCACCTTAAAGTTGCCAGATTGATTGACTTGGGTCAGGTTACTCACTGCCCCTTCTCAGGTTAAAAGCCCTGTCCCACGGTACGTGTTCATTCCAAGAGCTCTCCCGAGTTTAAAAAAAAATCAAACTCGTGGTAAGCACGGAGAATGAACGTAGCGGGTACGTCGGGGCTCGAGGACGTTTCTTAGCGCTAACGGCAGGTACTCGGGAAGACTCGCTAACGGCAGGTAAGCACGGGAAGACTCGTGAAGATTTTTCAACATGATGAAAAATGTCCACGAGAGCCCCGAGTACCGACGAGTGGCCATTACCGTAAATCTCCGAGTTCAAATCAGGGCAAACTCGGGAGAACTCTTGGAATGAACTCGTACCGTGGGACAGGGGTTTAACTCCCACAAAGGTCGAGGTCGCAGTATGTCGCCCGAGACGCCACTTCTCGACGGTGTTTCTTGGGATGTAATCGAGTCCCACGGTGTGGAAACAGGGCCCCTTCGGCGACTCCCGCGCGGTCCCACCTACACAAGCCTACGCTGCACGGATCGCTAACACGTACCAGCTTTCTGCGCTTGATGCTCAACATAGACTGTTGGCAGGGAGGGCGTTTCGCCCACACTAGTCCGAGTGAGTGTGCAGCGGCGTTCACAAGCGCGAGTGTGCAAGAGTGAGCGTGCGGCTGAGTGAAGGGGTGTGAGCAAGGCCTGCTGAGGAGAGTGTGCAGGTATAACCCCCCCCCCCCCCCCCGAGGATGACATGGACTGCGTGTAGCTCTCTCCAGGAGCCCAACTACTGGCTGTTTACACTCTGGGTTCAGATGGCTGAGTGTTTGTTATTTTTTTATGAGCTGCTAAAGCTGGAATCTCTCGGCTCTGCCAGAAGAAACAGGACGGAATTTCCTTTGCTGTGTGCCAGCTTTAGCTGTTTGGACCTGCTGTTCCTGCAGCTGGCATTCTGCCAACAGAGCCCCGGCTCTGTCTGTAAGAGGCAGAGGCAGGTTAACCCTTTGCTCAGCTCTGCTTAAGCCAGACCCGATCTGAACTGTTGGGACTACAGGGACAATGAGGAAGATCAGGAAGCCCACTGGTGATTCAATGCTGCAGCAGTTTCTCTGGATTTCTACTCGAGTCCAATTTTCTGCGGTGGTTTTTGCCGGTTGATGCTTTACAAGTCCTTGGTTTCCAGTCCTCTCTCCATCGCACCGAGCGGCCATGCTTTCTGTGTGGAGTCCAGATAGTGTGTTCATCTCTTGAGCACAGTGACCGGGCAATGCTGGCTCACCTGCCACCATGCACCCAAACATCCTGTCTTCTTATCGAGTCCACACACAAGATTAGAAGTTGTTCAGCCAGAGCTGAGCACACTTCTCGGCATCTGCATACAATGGTGTCTGTCTTGTCGCTTCTTGTGCGTGGTGGTGGAAGGATGGTGGAAACAGGGGCCACGAACGCTCTTTCCTTGACCCCAAACCTCCTGTGCATGTAGAGAGCTTGTGGCCATAGACAATAGACAATAGGTGCAGGAGTAGGCCATTCGGCCTTTCGAGCCAGCACCGCCATTCAATGTGATTATGGCTGATCATCCCCAATCAGTACCCCGTTCCTGCCTTCTCCCCATATCCTCTGACTCTGCTATTTTTAAGAGCCCTATCTAGCTCTCTCTTGAAATCCAGAGAACCTGCCTCCACCGCCCTCTGAGGCAGAGAATTCCACAGACTCACCACTCTCGGTGAGAAAAAGTGTTTCCTCGTCTCCGTTCTAAATGGCTTACTCCTTATTCTTAAACTGTGGCCCCTGGTTCTGGACTCCCCCAACATCGGGACCATGTTTCCTGCCTCTAGCGTGTCCAAACCCGTAACAATCTTATATGTTTCAATGAGATCTCCTCTCATCCTTCTAAAATGAGTGAACTAGCAAACTGAGACAAGAGGCACATAGAGCAGCACGGTAAAGAATTTCACTGCACCTTGGTATACGTGATAATAAAATAACCATTGTACAGGTACAGCCCTTCAGCCCAAAGTGCCTGGCCAAACATGATGCCAGGTTAAATTGATCTCTCCTGACCACATAAATTACTTCTACTTGGAGCTCTTTGGTAGAAGCCGTGTTCCCTTCATTTTCCTTGTGCTCTTTCATCCAGATCCCAATACCCCATTCACCCAGCTCCCGGGCAGTAGCTATGCAAGCCATTCCAGGACTCTGCTGATTCCCAATAGACAGCACAGGAAGAGCATGAATCATTTCCTCTATCCTGGATTAATTTGTCATTCAGAGATCCAAATGTTCGTTGGCAGTCATGCTGTCATGGATCATACCTCCTCTTCATTTGCACACATGTCTTTGCACCCCCTTGACTCTATACATTCATGCCACACGCACGTGCTCCCATCTGCCCTGCGCTTTTTTCTCTCTTGCGTTTTTACTCTTCTATAATATAGACATAGAAAATAGGTGCAGGAGGAGGCCATTTGGCCCTTCGAACCAGCACCGCCATTCATTGTGATCATGGCTGATCATCCACAATCAGTAACCCATGCCTGCCTTCTCCCCATATCCCTTGACTCCACTAGCCCCTAGAGCTCTATCTAACTCTCTCTTAAATCCATTCAGTGATTTGGCCTCCACTGCCCTCTGTGGCAGAGAATTCCACAAATTCACAACTCTCTGGGTGAAACGTTTTTTTTCTCATCTCACTTTTAAATGGCCTCCCTTTATTCTTAGACTGTGTGGCCCCTGGGTCTGGACTCGCCCAACATTGGGAACATTTTTTCCTGCATCTAGCTTGTCCAGTCCTTTTGTAATTTTATACGTTTCTATAGATCGATAACTAATTTCTATAACGGCATCTTGGTTTACAAAGCACTGTTTGTAAAATGGTAATGTCGACCGATACATTTTCATGCTGAGCCACTTAAGAAGATATCGAGACAAGTACCTAGAAAGCTTAAGAATGGGGAAAAGTTTATTTAGTTGAAGACTAGATGGAGAAGTTTTGGGGTCGAATTCCCAAGCTCAAGGCCTGGGCCGTTCAAAGCACAGCTAGTAGAACTAGTGATTAAAAGCAAGGATATGCAAGAGGGCAGAAGTAGAGGAAGACGAAGGTAGACAAAAGTGCTGGAGAAACTCAGCGGGTGAGGCAGCATCTATGGAGCGAAGGAATAGGTGACGTTTCGGGTCGAGACCCTTCTTCAGACTGTTTCCACTGGTGGGAGAGTCTAGGACCAGAGGTCATAGCCTCAGAATTAATGGCCGCTCTTTTAGAAAGGACGTGAGGAGGAACTTCTTTAGTCACAGGGTAGTTTATCTGTGGAACACATTGCTGCAGAGGGCTGTGGAGGTCAAGTCAGTGGATGTTTTTAAGCAGAAATAGACAAATTCTTGATTAGAACGGGTGTCGAGGATTATGGGGAGCAGGCAGGAAAATGGGATGAGGAGGCAGAGATAGGTCATAGACAATAGACAATAGGTGCAGGAGTAGGCCATTCGGCCCATCGAGCCAGCACCGCCATTCAATGTGATCATGGCTGATCATCCCCAATCAGTACCCCGTTCCTGCCTTCTCCCCATATCCCCTGACGCCGTTATTTTTATGAGCCTGATCTAGCTCTCTCTTGAAAGCATCCAGAGAACCTGCCTCCACCGCCCTCTGAGGCAGAGAATTCCAGACTCACCACTCTCTGTGAGAAAAAGTGTTTCCTCGTCTCTGTTCTAAATGGCTTACTCCTTATTCTTAAACTGTGGCCCCTGGTTCTGGACTCCCCCAACATCGGGAACATGTTTCCTGCCTCTAGCGTGTCCAAACCCTTAACAATCTTATATGTTTCAATGAGATCTCCTCTCATCCTTCTAAAATGAGTGAACTAGCAAACTGAGACATAGAGGCACATAGAGCAGCACGGTAAGAATTTCACTGCACCTTGGTATACGTGATAATAAAATAACCATTGTACAGGAACAGGCCCTTCAGCCCAAAGTGCTGGGGCCAAACATGATGCCAGGTTAAATTGATCTCTCCTGACCACATAAATTACTTCTACTTGGAGCTCTTTGGTAGAAGCCGTGTTCCCTTCATTTTCCTTGTGCTCTTTCATCCAGATCCCAATACCCCATTCACCCAGCTCCCCGGGCAGTAGCTATGCAAGCCATTCCAGGACTCTGCTGATTCCCAATACACAGCACAGGAAGAGCATGAATCATTTCCTCTATCCTGGATTAATTTGTCATTCAGAGATCCAAATGTTCGTTGGCAGTCATGCTGTCATGGATCATACCTCCTCTTCATTTGCACACATGTCTTTGCACCCCTTGACTCTATACATTCATGCCACACGCACGTGCTCCCATCTGCCCTGCGCTTTTTCTCTCTCTTGCGTTTTTACTCTTTTCTATAATATAGACATAGAAAATAGGTGCAGGAGGAGGCCATTTGGCCCTTCGAACCAGCACCGCCATTCATTGTGATCATGGCTGATCATCCACAATCAGTAACCCATGCCTGCCTTCTCCCATATCCCTTGATTCCGCTAGCCCTAGAGCTCTATCTTTTAAATCCATTCAGTGATTTGGCCTCCACTGCCCTCTGTGGCAGAGAATTCCACAAATTCACAACTCTCTGGGTGAAAACGTTTTTTTCTCATCTCACTTTTAAATGGCCTCCCCTTTATTCTAAGACTGTGTGGCCCCTGGTTCTGGACTCGCCCAACATTGGGAACATTTTTTCCTGCTTCTAGCTTGTCCAGTCCTTTTGTAATTTTATACGTTTCTATAGATTGATAACTAATTTCTATAACGGCATCTTGGTTTACAAAGCACTGTTTGTAAAATGGTAATGTCGACCGATACATTTTCATGCTGAGCCACTTAAGAAGATATCGAGACAAGTACCTGAAAGCTTAAGAATGGGGAAACGTTTATTTTGTTGAAGACTAGATGGGGAAGTTTTGGGGTCGAATTCCCAAGCTCAAGGCCTGGGCCGTTCAAAGCACAGCTAGTAGAACTAGTGATTAAAAAGCAAGGATATGCAAGAGGGCAGAAGTAGAGGAAGACGAAGGTAGACAAAAGTGCTGGAGAAACTCAGCGGGTGAGGCAGCATCTATGGAGCAAAGGAAATAGGCAACGTTTCGGCCCGAAACCCTGAAGGAAATAGGCAACGTTTCGGGACGAAACCATTTGACCATATTCCTCCAAACCTTTCCTATCCAAGGTACACAAAAATGCTGGAGAAACTCAGCGGGTGCAGCAGCATCTATGGAGCGAAGGAAATAGGCAACGTTTCGGCCGAAACCCTTCCGGGTTTCGTCCCGAAACGTTGCCTATTTCCTTCAGGGTTTCGTCCCGAAACGTTGCCTATTTCCTTCGCTCCATGGATGCTGCTGCACCCGCTGAGTTTCTCCAGCATTTAGGTGATGTTTCGGGTCGAGACCCTTCTTCAGACTGTTTCCACTGGTGGGAGAGTCTAGGACCAGAGGTCATAGCCTCAGAATTAAAGGGCGCTCTTTTAGAAAGAACGTGAGGAGGAAGTTCTTTAGTCACAGGGTAGTTTATCTGTGGAACTCATTGCTGCAGAGGGCTGTGGAGGTCAAGTCAGTGGATGTTTTTAAGGCAGAGATAGACAAATTCTTGATTAGAACGGGTGTCAAGGATTATGGGGAGCAGGCAGGAAAATGGGATGAGGAGGCAGAGATAGGTCATAGACAATAGACAATAGGTGCAGGAGTAGGCCATTCGGCCCATCGAGCCAGCACCGCCATTCAATGTGATCATGGCTGATCATCCCCAATCAGTACCCGTTCCTGCCTTCTCCCCATATCCCCTGACTCTGCTATTTTTAAAGCCCTATCTAGCTCTCTTTTGAAAGCATCCAGAGAACCTGCCTCCACCGCCCTCTGAGGCAGAGAATTCCACAGACTCACCACTCTCTGTGAGAAAAAGTGTTTCCTCGTCTCTGTTCTAAATGGCTTACTCCTTATTCTTATACTGTGGCCCCTGTTTCTAGACTCCCCCAACATCGGGAACATGTTTCCTGCCTCTAGCGTGTCAAAGCCCTTAACAATCTTATATGTTTCAATGAGATGCCCTCTCATCCTTCTAAACTCCAGAGTGTACAAGCCCAGCCGCTCCATTCTCTCAGCATATGACAGTCCCCGCCATCCCGGGAATTAACCTTGTAAACCTACGCTGCGCTCCCTCAATAGCAAGAATGTCCTTCCTCAAATTAGGGGACCAAACTGCACACAATACTCCAGATTGAATGGCGGAGTGATTGAATGGCAGAGTGGACCTGATGGGCCGAATGGCCTAATTCTGCTCCCATGACTTGTGAACTTGTGAGAGGGCGAGGATGTGTATGAACTTGAAAACAAGGAGGAAATGTTTTGTGTTGGGATGTGGCACAGATGATAACCAATGCCTAAGCAAGCGCAAGCCTAATGAGCAAGCAGGACTTTGTGTGACTTTCGGATATGTGGACTGGCCTGTTTGATGAGTTAATTTGGCACAAGGTGTGAGATGGAAGGCCAGCGGTGAGAACATTGGAACTGGAGATAACAGCATGACTTATAGTTTCATCAGCAGATGACTTGAGGCAAAACATTTTATGGAGGTAGCAGTAGTGTATAGTCATTGATGGGGTGATTTGTGGATGAAAGCCCGTCTGGGTAAAATATGACGACAAGATTTCAAAAAATCGTTTTCAAACAAGAGCTATAGCGAGGGGTGGTGGCAGTGTGGTGAGATCTAAACAAGGTCTTGAGGTAGTGAGTCTGGGAGTTGAGTCACACAGCATGGAAACGGGCCCTTCGGCCAACTTGCCCATGCCGGCCAAGATGCCCCGTCCACACGGGTCCCACACGCCCGCCATTTGACCCATATTCCTCCAAACCTTTCCTATCCAAGGTACACAAAAATGCTGGAGAAACTCAGCGGGTGCAGCAGCATCTATGGAGCGAAGGAAATAGGCAACGTTTCGAGACGAAACCCTGAAGGAAATAGGCAACGTTTCGGGACGAAACCCGGAAGGGTTTCGGGCCGAAACGTTGCCTATTTCCTTCGCTCCATAGATGCTGCTGCACCCGCTGAGTTTCTCCAGCATTTTTGAGTACCTTGGATAGGAAAGGTTTGGAGGAATATGGGTCAAATGGTTTCGTCCCGAAACGTTGCCTATTTCCTTCAGGGTTTCGGGCCGAAACGTTGCTATTTCCTTCGCTCCATAGATGCTGCTGCACCCGCTGAGTTTCTCCAGCATTTTTGTGTACCTTCGATTTCCAGCATCTGCAGTTCCTTCTTTTAACACTTTCCTATCCAAGGTTTGGATCCACTTTTCCTATCCAAAACAATCCAGAGTTTGTTGTGGGAAGGAACCGCCGATGCTGGTTTATACCGAGGTAGACTCAAAAATGCTGGAGTAACTCAGTGGGTCAGGCAGCATCTCTGGAGAAAAAGAAATAGGTGACATTTCAGCCGGGACCCCTCTTCACACTCAAGAAGTTCTGACTTTGAAACGTTGCCGATTCTTTTCCTCCAGAGATGCTGCCTGACCCACTGAGTTGCTCCAGCATTTTTGTGTCGACAGTCCAGAGCTTGTCTGGATTAGTTGGTTCATCCAATCTCTGGATTGTTAAGATTGTTAAGGCTTGGACACGCTAGAGGCAGGAAACATGTTACCGATGTTGGGGGAGTCCAGAACCAGGGGCCACAGTTTAAGAATAAGGAGTAAGCCATTTAGAACGGAGACGAGGAAACACTTTTTCTCACAGCTAGTGGTGAGTCTGTGGAATTCTCTGCCTCAGAGGGCAGTGGAGGCAAGGTTCTCTGGATGCTTTTCAAGAGAGAGCTAGATAGGGCTCTTAAAAATAGCGGAGTCGGGGGGATATGGGGAGAAGGCAGGAATGGGGTACTGATTGGGGATGATCAGCCATGATAACATTGAATGGCGGTGCTGGCTCGAAGGGCCGAATGGCTGCACCCATTGTCTATTGTCTATTGGATAAAGTCACTCAGCATTTGAGGTTTGCATGGAATCACGGCAATGGTACATGCTGGTTGAAGTTGTGTGTTTTTGAAACACCAGTGTTCTTGTTAAGGACTGTTGGCAGCTTCTGCCTTCATTAATAGACCCATTTAACATTGAGCAGTTTTGTCGGGAGTAAAGAAAAATAAGAAAAAGTTCCACTGGCACGAGGGTTAGTAACCATAGGACACGGATTTGTTGCTCACCAAAGAAACAAAAAAGGATACAAACAAATAGCAAAATATATATATTTTTAAAGATATTGAATGCCTTCCCTGAAAGGTAAATGGATCCAAATTAATGACTTGAAAACTTGAAATGAACTGATGAATATTTAAAGGGAAATTTTGCTTGTCATTTGGTCTAATTGCTTTTGGAAGAGTCGGCACAGGGATGAAGGGCCGAATGGCCTCTCGCTCTGTGATCGGAGCATATTAGCTGGTCTCTGTCTGTGTAAGCAGGTTGTCACTGCCGGTACAGTTGTTTAGGAAGGAACAGCAGACGCTGGCGTAAAACGCTAGAGTAACTCAGCGGGACAGGCAGCAACTCTGGTGAGAGGGAAGTGGGTGACGTTTCGGGTCGAGACCCTTCTTCGGACTAAGTTGTAGAGGTGCTGCCTTACAGTGCTGGAGACCCGGGTTCCATCCTGACTGCAGGGTTATTTGTACGTTCTCCCTGTGACTGCATGGGTTTTCCCCGGGTGCTCCGGTTCCCTCCACCCCCCCCCCCCCCCCCCCCAAAGACGTGCAGGTTTGTAGGTTAATTGGCTTCGGTAAAGATTGTAAATTGTTCCTAGTGTGTAGGATAGTGCTAGTGTATGGGGATCGGCACGAACGCGGAGGGCTGAAGGATCTGTTTCTGCGATCAACTATTGCTTTTCTGCAGAGATGCTGTCTGACCCGCAAAGTTACTCCAGCTGTTTGTGTCTGTCTTCAGTTCAAACCAGCATCTGCAGTTCCTTCCTACAGATGATGCCAAGTTACATTGGTCTCATCTGCCTGTACATGATCCATATCCCTCTATTCCCTGCAATTCCACGTGCCTAAAGTCACTTAAACGCCACTCTCGTATCTGCCTCCACCACAACCTCTGGCAATGTGTTCCTGGCCCCCACTACTCTC
This sequence comes from Malacoraja senta, assembly GCA_038087875.1. NCBI lineage: Eukaryota > Metazoa > Chordata > Chondrichthyes > Rajiformes > Rajidae > Malacoraja > Malacoraja senta. The sequence continues at coordinate 23,913,952 of CM075988.1, forward strand.
TGTAAAACAAAAAACTTGCCCCGAACATCTCCGTTAAATGTTTGTGTTTAAGAGGGAACTGCAGATTCTGGAAAATCGAAGGTAGACAAAAGTGCTGGAGAAACTCAGCGGGTGCAGCAGCATCTATGGAGCGAAGGAAATAGGCAACGTTTCGGGTCTGAAGAAGGGTGTCGGCCCGAAACGTTGCCTATTTCCTTCGCTCCATAGATGCTGCCTCACCCGCTGAGTTTCTCCAGCATTCTTGTCAACCTTGCATTAAATTTCCCCCCTCTCACTTTCAGGCTGTCTCCAGTATTGGACATTTCCACCCTGGTTCTGACTGTCTTACCAATCTACGCTTCTCATCATTTCACATACAGATTTTGTATTTATAATGTAGCCTGTTTTTGGAAACGTCAGGCTATATGGCTGCAGAATTTATTTAATGAAGAGCTTTGACTTCTCTCCCCACCCACACGTGGTCTCCTCTCCCTGCCGCTGGCTCGCTCGCTGGAGTTCCCCTCACCCCCCCTCTTCTCAGCCCTTACAAAATACCCAAAACAATTTCAAAATGCTCTACCTGTCCAACCAGGTATGAGCAGGGAAAAGGAATAGGTGACGTTTCTGGTCGAGACCTTTCTTCAGATGTGGTCTATTCCTTTTCTCCAGAGCAGCTGGGCTTGTACACTCTGGAGTTTAGAAGGATGAGAGGTAATCTAATTGAAACATATAAGATTGTTATGGGTTTGGACATGCTGGAGGCAGGAAACATGTTCCCGATGTTGGGGGGAGTCCAGAACCAGGGGCCACAGTTTAAGAATAAGGAGTAAGCCATTTAGAACGGAGACGAGGAAACACTTTTTCTCACAGAGAGTGGTGAGTCTGTGGAATTCTCTGCCTCAGAGGGCGGTGGAGGCAGGTTCTCTGGATGCTTTCAAGAGAGAGCTAGATAGGGCTCTTAAAAATAGCGGAGTCAGGGGATATGGGGAGAAGGCAGGAACGGGGTACTGATTGGGGATGATCAGCCGTGATCACATTGAATGGCGGTGCTGGCTCGAAGGGCCGAATGGCCTACTCCTGCACCTATTGTCTATTGTTTGTAGGTTAATTTTACTTTGGTGAAAGTTGTAAATTGTCCCTAGTGTGTAGGATTATGCTAGTGTACGGGGTGATCGCTGGTCAGCGCAGATACTAGCTGTATCTCTAAACTATGTTAAACTCTTGAAGGGTATCAGCAGTAGTCACTTTGTAGCTCATGGTGAGGTATGTAACATGAGCAAAAGCAGAAAGAAAGTAGACAAGAAATGCTGGAGACACTCAGCGGGTGAGGCAGCATCTATGGAGAAAAGGAGGAGGCGATGTTTCGGGTCGAGACCCTACGTCACCTATTCCTTTTCTCCATAGATGCTGCCTCACTCGCTGAGTTTCTCCAGCATTCTTGTCTACTTTCGATTTTTTTTCCAGCATCTGCAGTTCCTTCTTAAACTAAAGCAGAAAGAATGTCAGTTTTCTCTTTCTGGAGATTTTCCAAAACATCTAGGAAACCTGAAGGGATAGTTAGTTTTCCCCGTCAACAAAACAAATTAATTTCAGGATCCATTGACCCTGTCGCGGAACCTGCGCCCTTATCTTAATCTGCTGTCTCCCACTGAAGAAAACTCGCGTTGAGTTTTCCTCCTTGTCCACGCCAAGTGAGGGACTGTCTCTTTAAAGAGGACTGTCTGTGGATTCCTGATGGATTGCGAAATGTGAACTTACTCCTGCTGCTTGCTCCACTTGGCTCCACTTGCAGCATTCCTTGGGGAGGGGATGGGGAAACATTCACCTTTGACCCCCAGAACATGCGAACTCTCAATGTGTGCGCACTGACTAATCATCCTCCTCAGTCCTCTCTCCCACTCTGACTGGGAATGAAAATTGCTTATTTCCTTTTAGCCCTCCTGATTAGTTTTTTTCTCTCTCTCTCTCCCTCTGGCAGGAGGGGAGAGGCGGACGGGACCGCGAATTAGAGAGGGGAGAAAGCTTTTAAATAAAACCACACAACTGCTCACACTCTGCGGCATTCCCAGCTCTCTCCACCGAGTTTAAACTGAGCTTTTTAAAATGTGAATGTCCTTTTGTAAAACTTGCAATCCTTGCACCCCTGGAGAGAAATGTTCTCCCGACCTGGTAACCGGCCGGCATTGAGGGACTTCCGTTATGTGGAGACACTTTTCAACAAAACTAAGATCGATCTCTTTATAGCAGAGGCTAAGAAGGATTTGACGGAGAGGTAATATATTTCACAGGCATTTCCACACCATAAATAAGGAGAGTCTGTTCTTGCTGGCAAAAGGATCAGTTACCAGAAGATTTAAGATTCAAGGTGATTAGTAAACTAAACGGCAGGAAGGTGCCGAGAATATTTTTAGAGAGGGAAGTCCAGTGTTGTTTATTGTCACGTGTACTGAGGTACAGTGAAAAGCTTTTGTTGCGTGCTAACCAGTCAGCGGGAAAACTATACCTGATTACAGTCAAGCCATTTACAGTGGACAGATACATGATTTTTTTTATTAGAAGCAATTGTACAAGGATAAAACATTCGGCATGTAAAATTATACAATTTATTGTTCAGCTTTTAACCTTTTAACCTGAAAATTAGGGAAAAGAAGAGAGAAAGAACAACAGAGAAGAAAATAAAAAAATAAAAAAAATAAAAAGAAAAAAAGAAAAAAGTGGAGATATACCTGCCCCCCCCCCCCCCCCATCCCAGAATCGGATTTAAATCCAAATTTGTGTTGCACCATACTAGTAAGAATTCGGTAAAGGGTGTCCATGTCTTGAAAAACTGATCTGTGTACAGATACATGATAAGGGAATAACGTTTAGTGCAAGGCAAAGCCAGCAAAGTACAAAATGTAAATTAGAATGAACTGATGGGGAAGGAGGGGGAAGTAAAAGTTCCACGGCAACGTTTAAATACAGAAGCGGATAAATGCTTGTGGTGGGAGCAAGGCTGAAAGAAAAAGTTGTGTAGGAGAGGGGTTGGCAATGAGTTTGAGCGCACAGGATTGTTGCAGGAATTACTTGGTAAGAAGGTTGGGGCAATATCAGATTGGTCACCTTACTGAATTAGTAACCCGGAGGCCTAAACTAATATTTAAATAGCAGAAGTTCAAATACTAACACACATGCAGGGGAGTTTTAATTTAGGAATAAAACAGCATGTGTTTTATCTGAGCGGGAATTGCATGCTGATGCCCATTGCTCGATGAGACTGAGTTGGTGCATTATCTAGCTGGGTCTGTAATGAGTATGTCTCTGCTTTTGGGAACAGACTACTGCGACGTCATTTGCCCCTGCCCTTGCATCAATCAGCCTTTCGACTGAAGGCCATGCCTGTTACCTTTTAGATTTGATTATTCCAATAATTTCCAAGCAGGTTTAGAGGGTGGCGCAGCGGTAGAGTTGCTGCCTCACGGCGCCAGAGACCCGGGTTCGATCCTGACAACAGGTGCTGTCTGTACGGGGTTTGTACGTTCTCCCCGTGACCTGCGTGGGTTTTCTCCAGGGGCTCCGCTTTCCCCCCACTTTCCAAAGACGTGCAGGTTTGTAGGTTAATTGGCTTCGGTAAAAAAATGGTAAATTGTCCCTGGGGTGTGTAGGATAGTTCTAGTGTTAGGTGTCTTCTGCTTCTTCTTGCGTATGGCGTGCACAGCCTAAAGTTGTAGGACAACTTGTTCTATTTGATCTTATTTGATTGTGCACGCCAGGTTGATTGCATTCGTCGAAACAGGGCGGACCACGTGAAGGTTGCAATCTCCCACCCCTGGTTTGACCGCTGGTTTGCGCAGTCTCGGTGGGCCCAAGGGCCTGTTTCCGAGCTGTATCTCGAAACTAAACTAAGCTATATCCTCCGCTTTACACACTGTACCTTCAGGTCACCCAGAACTATTTGAACCCAAGCTCCTGATTACTCATTTCCCTGTGCTTGGTAAGCTGATGGCTTTTGCCCCAGCAATACATTGGTTTTCATATCCTGCTGCTTACAATTCACTGGGATCGCACTGAGGGCACCTATTCTAATTACCTGGTAGACAAAAGTGCTGGAGAAACTCAGCGGGTGCAGCAGCATCTATGGAGCGAAGCGATTTCCTTCGCTCCATAGATGCTGCTGCACCCGCTGAGTTTCTCCAGCACTTTTGTCTACCTTCGATTTTCCAGCATCTGCAGTTCCTTCTTAAACATTATTCTAATTACCTTCCGGTTGATCTCAAGGTTGCTGGACACTTTAATTCTCCTTCCCATTCCTACACAGACCTTTCTGTCCTCGGTCTCCTCCATTGTCAGACTGAGGCTCAATGCAAATTGGAGGAACAGGATCTCATATTTCACTTGGGCAGCTTACATCCCAGTGGTATGAATATTGATTTCTCTCACTTCAGGTAGCCCCGGCATTTCCTCTCTCTCCATCCCTCCCCCACCCAAGTCGCACCAGCTTCTCATTTTCACCCAACAAACAGCTAACAATGGCCTGTTTCCTTTACCATCGTTACTTTTTTGCATATCTTTCATTCATTGTTCTTTATCTCTCCACATCATCGTCTATATCTCTCGTTTCCCTTACCCCTAACGTCACCATTTCCTTCTCTCCAGAGATGCTGCCTGTCCCGCTGAGTAACTCCAGCTTCACATATTCTAGAGTTTGGTTGAGTTAGATTTAGCTCTCGTGGCTATCGGATTCAGGGGATATGGGGAGAAGGCAGGAACAGGATACTGATTTTGGATGATCAGCCATGATCACATTGAATGGCGGTGCTGGCTCTAAGGGACGAATGGCCTACTCCTGCACCTATTTTCGGATGTGGCCCACTAGCGTGGAATCCCTTCCCTTATTTTGAGAGGCGTCTGCACCACACCCTGCCCCCCATGTCCAGCAGCGGAAGGACCCTAGCCTGTGGTCCCCACCCACAGAGATCAGCCGTGATTGAATGGTGGAATAGAAATTGCCTACTTCTGCTCCGACAAGCTACGAACTATGAAAGAAAGGGAGAGCCTTTAATCCCACCCACATCCTAGCGACAAACCCCTCAGCATCATTCAGTTGCTCTCTCTCTCTCTCTCTCTCTCTCGGGCCCACAAGGCATCAAACCAGATGTCTGTTTTGGCACGAAGAGAGCGGGGCTTCAACTTGCGCAGGAAGGTTCTGCAGATGCTGGTTTAAACCAAAGATAGACGCAAAAAGCATGAGTAACTCAGCGGGACAGGCAGCATCTCCGGAGAGAAGGAACGGGCGACGTTTCGGGTCAAGACCCTTCTTCAGACTGGGCTTCAACTTAATGTAATGCAGGGTTCACCCGCCCCATGGAATAGATCTGTCTGAATGCAACAGGTTGGGTGCCGGTTATCGACCCGCTCTGAGCTATTTAAGGACAGAGGGGTTTTCAGCCAAGTAACCAGAGTCTCTGAAGAAGGGTGTTGACCCGAAACGCCACCCGTTCCTTCTCCCCAGAGATGCGGCCTGTCCCGCTGAGTTACTCCGGCATTTGTGTGTGTGTGTGTGTGGAGTGTCTCTCTCGGACTTTCGGGTCGTGACTCAACTGACAACCGTTGATGAGAATTTTTTGACTTCACAGCTTAACAGGAAGTGGATAATAATGAGTCAAAACAGGAAATGGTTGGAGGTAGTTATTTGTTCAAGTGTTGACGCTCGATGCTGAATGAGCGGTGCCGGGGGACTGCGTCTGACGGCAGGTCCTGACGCGCTCCTTAGCGCATCTGAGACCAAACGTCTAATTGAGCTTTGTTGCCGAGATTCTGTCTGCTGGGTGCAGGGGAGAGGGCCGACGGGTGTGCGCCACACTGCCCGTGCCGTTAAAATCAGGTCACAGACGGAAGGCTCTCTGTCACACAGCGCCTTCCTTGATCTTAGACAATAGACAATAGAAACATAGAAAATAGGTGCAGGAGTAGGCCATTCGGCCCTTCGAACCTGCACCGCCATTCAATATGATCATGGCTGATCATCCAACTCAGTATCCTGTACCTGCCTTCTCTCCATACCCCCTGATCCCTTTAGCCACAAGGGCCACATCTAACTCCCTCTTAAATATAGCCAATGAACTGGCCTCAACTACATTCTGTGGCAAAGAATTCCAGAGATTCACCACTCTCTGTGTAAAAAATGTTTTTCTCATCTCAATCCTAAATGATTTCCCCTTTATCCTTAAACTGCGACCCCTTGTTCTGGACTTCCCCAACATCGGGAACAATCTTCCTGCATCTAGCCTGTCCAACCCCTTAAGAATTTTGTAAGTTTCTATAAGATCCCCCCTCAATCTTCTAAATTCTAGTGAGTACAAGCCGAGTCTATCCACTTTCTTCATATGAAAGTCCTGACATCCCAGGAATCAGTCTGGTGAACCTTCTCTGTACTCCCTCTATGGCAAGAATGTCCTTCCTCAGATTAGGAGACCAAAACTGTACGCAATACTCCAGGTGTGGTCTCACCAAGACCCTGTACAACTGCAGTAGAACCTCCCTGCTCCTATACTCAAATCCTTTTGCTAGGAATGCTAACATACCATTCGCTTTCTTCACTGCCTGCTGCACCTGCATGCCTACTTTCAATGACTTGTGTACCATGACACCCAGGTCTCGTTGTATCTCCCCTTTTCCTAATCAGCCACCATTCAGATAATAGTCTACTTTCCTGTTTTTGCCACCAAAGTAGATAACCTCACATTTATCCACATTATACTGCATCTGCCATGCATTTGCCCACTCACCCAGCCTATCCAAGTCATCTTGCAGCCTCCTAGCACCCTCCTCACAGCTAACACTGCCCCCCAGCTTCGTGTCATCCGCAAACTTGGAGATGTTGCATTCAATTCCCTCGTCCAAATCATTAATATATATTGTAAATAGCTGGGGTCCCAGCACTGAGCCTTGCGGTACCCCACTAGTCACTGCCTGCCATTCTGAAAAGGACCCGTTTACTCCTACTCTTTGCAGGAGTAGGCCATTCGGCCCTTCGAGCCAGCACCGCCATTCAATGTGATCATGGCTGATCATCCCCAATCAGTACCCCGTTCCTGCCTTCTCCCCATATCCCCTGACTCCACTAGTTTTAAGAGCCCTATCCAGCTCTCTCTTGAAAGCATCCAGAGAATCTGCCTCCACCGCCCTCTGAGGCAGAGAATTCCACAGACATTTTCTCCGCATTGTCGACTGTCTCAGGGGACCTGGTAAGATGTATATAAAATTATTAGAGGCGTACGTGGGGTAGATGGTCAGAATCTTTTTCCCGGAATGGCAAAATCGAATGCTCAAGGGTATGGCTTTAAGATGAGAGGGGCAATGTTTAAAGGAGATGTCCAAAGGGGCGAGTTTAGTTTACAGATACAGCACGGAAACAGGCCCTTCAGCCCACCGAGTCCGCACTGACCAGCGATCCCCGCACACTAACACTATTCTATACAAGGGACAGCTCACACTTAGACCAAGCCAATTAACCTACGAACCTGTACGTCTTTGGAGTGTGGGAGGAAACCGGAGTTCTCTGAGAAAACCCACGCCGGTCACGGGGAGAGCGAGCGTACAAACTCCGTACAGACAGCACCCGTAGTCAGGATCGAACCCGGGTCTCTGGCGCTGTGAGGCAGCAACTCTACCGCTGCGCCACCGTGCTGCCCAAAAGTGTTTTATATGAATGGTGGTGAGTGCCTGGATGTGCTGCCTGGGATAGTAGTCGAGTCAGAGACGATAGTGGCAGGTGAAGAGACTTTAGAGACACAGCATAGAAACAGGCCCTTCGGCCCACCGTGTCCGCATCACCCCGCACACTAACCTACGCACACTAGGGGTGATTTTTTACATTCTAACAAAACCAATTAACCTACAAACCTGTGTAAGATGGAACTGCAGATGTTGGTTAAAATCGAAGGTAGACACAAAATGCTGGAGTAACTCAGCGGGTGAGGCAGCATCTATGGTGAGAAGGAATGGGTGACGTTTCGGATCGAGACCCTTCTTCAGACTGATGTCAAGGGAGGGGGCGGGACTCTGTCTGAAGAAGGGCCTCGACCCGAAACGTCACCCATTCCTTCTCCCCATAGATGCTGCCCCAACCGCTGAGTTACTCCAGCATTTTGTGTCAACCTACAAACCTGTATACATTTGGAGTGTGGGAGGAAACCGGAGCACCCGGAGAAAACCCAGGTGTCACACAGAGAACGTGCAAACTCCGCACAGACAGCACCCGTAGTCAAGTGCGAACCTGGGCCTCTGGCGCTGTAAGGCAGCGACTCCTAACACTGTGCCACAGTGCGGCCCAAAAAAGACCTTTGGATTGGCACGTGGATATACAAAGGACATTTATTTATTGTCACATCCACCAATCGGTGGTAGTGAAATTGGACTTGCTATTTCAGCACACAAATAAAGATAAGACACAACATTAAAGAATTTAACAATAAACATAAAAACATCCCCCCCACGATGGTTCCCACTGTGGGGGAAGGCAGCAAAGTCCAGTCCCGTCCCCTGTCCACCCATAGACGGGCCTATCGTGGCCTCCGCAGTCGGCACTACGGCAGCCGGATGCCGGGAAGATGGAGTTCTGGCGTCGGGTGAACACTCCTCAGCAGCTTGGAGTGTCTGGAGTGGATATGCAGGGAATGGAAGGATATGGATTATGGGCAGGCAGATATCATCACGTTCAGCAAGGCTCTGTTCTTGTGCTGTACTGTTCTATGTTCTATTTACCAGAACACCAAAAGATTTAAAAATAGATAATTCTGTGGGATCTCTTCCATCCGCATGCGATGGCAAGATGGGCTTGTACTTGATATGTCTCGATGTGGGAGAAGGCAGGAACGGGGTACTGATTGGGGATGACCAGCCATGATCACATTGAATGGCGGTGCTGGCTCGAAGGGCCGAATGGCCTACTCCTGCGTCTATTGTCTGTTGTCTGTTGTTTATTGTCTGTTGTCTGTTGTCTATTGTCTGTTGTCTATTGTCTGTTGTCTATTGTCTATTGTCTGTTGTCTATTGTCTGTTGTCTGTTGTCTATTGTCTATTGTCTATTGTCTGTTGTCTGTTGTCTATGGTCTATGGTCTATGGTCTATGGTCTATGGTCTATGGTCTATGGTCTGTGGTCTGTGGTCTGTGGTCTGTGGTCTGTGGTCTGTTGTCTGTTGTCTGTTGTCTACTGTCTGTTGTCTGTTGTCTATTGTCTATTGTCTGTTGTCTGTTGTCTGTTGTCTGTTGTCTGTTGTCTGTTGTCTGTTGTCTGTTGTCTGTTGTCTGTTGTCTGTTGTCTGTTGTCTATTGTCTATTGTCTGTTGTCTGTTGTCTGTTGTCTGTTGTCTATGGTCTATGGTCTATGGTCTATGGTCTATGGTCTATGGTCTATGGTCTATGGTCTATGGTCTATGGTCTATGGTCTATGGTCTATGGTCTATGGTCTATGGTCTATGGTCTATGGTCTATGGTCTATGGTCTATGGTCTATGGTCTATGGTCTATGGTCTATGGTCTATGGTCTATGGTCTGTTGTCTATTGTCTATTGTCTATTGTCTGTTGTCTATTGTCTTCATCAGTGTAACACTTTGTCAGCATTGCACTGGGAATGATGGTTTGGACTTTGTGGTCTTTGGATTGGAACTTTAACACGCAAATTAATAGGCAGCTAAAAAGGGCCTGTCCCACTCGGACGATTTTTTTCCGGTGACTGCCAGCGCCATATCAGTGTCGGCAAAAGATTTTTTGAACATTTTCAAAATCCAGCGGCGACAAAAAAATGTTGCGACACTTGAGAAAACACCGCCCGTCAATACGTCGTCGCGCCACGTCACCGCCGCAAATTTTTCGGCGGCCCGATACGTCAGTCAACGATGCCGGCAGTCGCCCCGAAAAAATCGCCAAGTGGGACAGGCCCTTATCAGTCCTTCTGTTGAATCGGCCTTTAGAGAAGTTAAAAAAAAAAATCGTATTCATTGCCAGGATATAGACGTCACTGACAAGGCAAGCACGTACTGCCTATCTGTAGTCCTGCTTGATAAAGGAACGATGATGACCTGCTGCCTTGAGCCCATGTGGTGATAACGTCCCTGGTGTTGCCGGGCGGGAGTCCCAGCATTCTCACCACTCTTTGGTTCAGTTTAGTTTAGTTCAGAGATACAGCGTGGAAGCCGACCCTTCGGCCCACCGAGTCCACATCGCGGGGTGCCTGACGCCTGTTTGGGGGGGGGGCGAGTAGTCGCCCAAAGAGTCGTACCTTTTTTTTTTCTGGTCGCCGCTGGATTTTCGACCCGTTTGAAAGTTTTCGGCCGACCCGCTGGCGACTATGACGGGTGCCGGCAAGTCGCCGGGAAACAATCGCGTAAGTGGGACAGGCCCTTGAGGGAGTTAGGGAGGCTGGATTTGTCCAATGAAGCAAAATAGCGTGCGGTGGGAGCGGCATCTCACTGGCTGATAGTTTCTGCTCCCTGCCTCTTTACTCAGCAAACAGACGCTGAACTTGAACATGTTTGCTAAAAAACCCTGTCCGTGTTCTGTCGCCACAGCAACCGCCACTTCCTCGGCCTCTTGTACTTCTTAGCAGAGCAGGAGTAGCAACTGGGGTGTGTCTGTTGATTGGCACAGCCTTGCTGGGCTGTTTCATGCCCGATAGACTATGGAATGAGAACTACAGTGTCGAGGTGTATTCCATCACATCTCTCTACATCACCGTCTATATCTCTCGTCTCCCTCTCCCCTGACTCTCAGTCTGAAGAAGGGCCTCGACCCGAAACGTCACTCATTCCTTCTCTCCAGAGATGCTGCCTGACCCGCTGAGTTACTCCAGCATTTTGTGTCTATCTTTGGCCATTTGATACATTTGGTCATTCCACGGTTTATGCTTCACTGTTATTCCTTCATCTAAAGCCACCATCCTTCATTTCTTCTTCATTTACTTATCTAGGTTCCGATTAAATGCACCAACTCTATACTTCTCAGCTACTCAACATAGTAATATTCCCACCGCTCTTTAGTTAAAGTTTCTTCAGGAGTTTCCGCTGGATTTATCCATGGTGTGTGCCATGTATTTATTTATACATCGCTCCAAATTCCGGGCCCTTGCGCAAGAGGAAGCCGCCACCTCGTTCGAACCAATTTTGAAACTCAAAGACCTTTATCAGAGACTTGCAGAGAATGAGGCCCTTCGGCCAAACCTGTCCATGCTGGCCAAGTTGCCCAACCCAGCATGTCCTGTGTGCCCGGCCTCTATTTCAACCTTTCCTGTGTAGGAAGGAACTGCAGGTGCTGGTTTACACCGAAGACAGACACAAAATGCTGGAGTAACTCAGCGGAACAGGCAGCGTCTCTGGATAGAAGGAATGGGTGACGTTACAAATCGGGACTGAAGAAGGGTCCCGACTCGAAACGTCACCCATTCCTTCTCTCCAGAGATGCTGCCTGTTCCACTGAGTTACACCAGCATTTTGTGCCTATCTTCGGTGTAAACCCTTCCTATTAGTTTAGTTTAGATACAGCGTGGATATTCAATATGATCATGGCTGATCATCCAAAATCAGTACCCTGTTCCTGCTTTCTCCCCATATCTCCATAAGTGTTGCATCTTAAACCTCTGCCTCTAGCCTGGGGAATATACTGTTGCTGTTTACCTTGTCTATGCCTCTCATGACATCCTAAACTTCTGAGGTCACCCCACAGCTTCTGAGACTCTAGGAACGTTATATAATCTATCCAGCCTCTTCTTCCTCGTGTCCGGCCATCTTCCATACCACGTCTTTCCGGTCGGTCAGTGACGGTTGACGGTCGGTGGTTGCAGAATTGGCTACTTCAGTCAGTCACTGTGGTACAGTTTCTGTCGTCAGCATTGCCCGGGATGCACCACGCGGAGGCTTCTGCTTGCATCCCAGCCTCTCCTTTTAATCTAACCCTTCAAACCCAATAATATTCCCATGCACCCTTCCCAGTGTAAGGACATTCTTGCTGTAGCAGGGTGACCAAGACGACTGAGTATCCCCAAATGTGGTTTACTGTTGTCTTGTTGAGCTCTAACATTATGTTTCAAATCAATGCCCTGATTGTCCTTCACCACCCTGTCTACCTGCAAGGGCCAGGAAGCGAGCGGGCAAGATGATCTCTGACCCCTCTCACCCTGGCCACAAACTCTTTGAATCACTTCCCTCTGGAAGGCGACTCCGGACTGTCAAAGCTGCCACAGCCAGACATAAAAACAGTTTTTATCCACGAGTAGTTGCTCCACTCAACAGCCAAAAATCTGTAGCCTCCCTTTGATCTGGTATTTTGTTGGTTCACATGCTTGATCAATGGTGTTTTATCATTAATGTTTTATTATTATTAATGTTTAGTGTTTTCTGAGTCATTCGTAACTGTCACTGTATGTCATGTTGTTACTTGTGGGTGGAGCACCAAGGCAAATTCCTTGTATGTGAATACTTGGCCAATAAACTTACTTACTTAACTTACTTGCCTGTGTCACTGCTTCCATGGGACTATGTACTGTTCTCGTTCAGCTGGCAGTACTTCTACCACCCTCTCTACTGCCCTTTTATTCTGAGGCTGTGCCCTCTTGTCCTAGACTCTCCCTCGTGTGGAAGCATCTTGCCACATCCGCTCTATCCAGACCTATTTGGTAAGTTTCAACAAGGTCCTCCTTCAGAAGAGTGAGAGTCTGGGACCAGAGGCCGCAGCCTCAGTATTAACGGACGCACCTTTATAAAGGAAATGAGGAGGAATATCTTTAGTCGCAGGGCGATGAATCTGTGCAATTCATCGCCACAGAAAGCTGTGGAGGCCAAGTCAATGGATATTTTTACGGCGTAGATTGCTTAGACAATAGACAATAGGTGCAGGAGTAGGCCATTCGGCCCTTCGAGCCAGCACCGCCATTCAAAATGATCATGGCTGATCATCCCCAATCAGTACCCCGTTCCTGCCTTCTCCCCATATCCCCTATTTTTAAGAGCCCTATCTAGCTCTCTCTTGAAAGCTTAGTACGGGTGTCGGGGGTTATGGGGAGAAGGCAGGAGAATGGGGTTTGGAGGGAAAGCTGGATCTGTCACGAATGAATGGCGGAGTAGACTTGGTGGGCCGACTGGCCTAATTCTGCTCCTATAACCTATGAACTAAATTACAGGGATTCCAGGCTCAGTGCTGTCAAATGCTCCATGCATGTATTGTTGCATGCACTTGTAGTGAGTATCACAGGGTGGAGAGGTGAATTCATGAAACCATTCTGGCCCTTGTCTTGTGTATCCGTACACGGCTCATTTGTAATCATGTATTGTCTTTCTGCTGACTGGTTAGCACGCAACAAAAGCTTTTCACCAACCTGGCAATAAACTAAAATAACAACTTAACTGAACCGAACTGAATTCATGCTGCTGGAACCCTTTATCTTAAACCAGTAAAAAAGTGCAACATTCTAGGAAGCTTGTATCTGCGGAGAGGGTGACAAGGGGTTAATGGGTGACCATTGCTATTTTTTACTCTGCAGAAGCAATTGCAGCAATTTTCGAGTTTTATTTCAGTCTTGCAGTGTTTCTCATTTTGAACGTCCCCTGCAGCTCAGTGCCCACCGCAAGCCCGCCGTGTAATTAGACATCAGTCCCGGGACTCGGGAGATGCTGCAAGTTGGATGTGTTGATACCATTGAAACCCCTTCTGGCCATCCAGAGCCGGACGTTCGTTTCAGAGATATTAACTCTCCTCTTTATTGGCCTGTGAGAGTCCCTTCCGCAAATCCACGCACCTCCAGGGGTAGAGAGGGATGGTTCGGAGCCTTTAAGTTAATGAAGCTGGAGTTTCAGAGAGAGAGAGAGAGAGGGAGAGGGAGAGAGAGAGAGACACAGAGAGAGACACAGAGAGAGAGGGAGAGAGACTGTGAGTTTGTGCGGTAGCAGCCTTGGTCTGGCAGGGCGGCCAGCCATCATGTTGGCCAGTCGGCTGCACAGTCGGGGAGCCAGCGGTGAGCCTGGTTCGGCACAGGCGGTGAGGGAAGCAGGAAGGCTGATCACACCACGGCTATTTTGGGAGTCTGTGCTAGCTGTGGAATGTGCTGCTGATGTCATTTACTACAGCAAGAATGGAACAGATGGTGTGGGGTGAAGAGCAGACAGGACTGGGACCAACTGGGTGGATTTAACTCCTTCCATTTCAGTCTGCATCAGATGCGTATGTCTGTGATCTGCCTACCGCTTACTGCCTATTTAATGCAACAGCTAACCATGGCCTCTTTCCTTTCTCAAGGTTACTTTTATGTATATCTTCCATTTGTTTCTTCTATCTCTCAATATCACCGTCCATATCTCTAATTTTCCCTCTCCCCTGAAACATATAAGATTGTTAAGGGTTTGGACACGCTAGAGGCAGGAAACATGTTCCCGATGTTGGGGGGAGTCCAGAACCAGGGGCCACAGTTTAAGAATAAGGAGTAAGCCATTTAGAACGGAGACGAGGAAACACTTTTTCTCACAGAGAGTGGTGAGTCTGTGGAATTCTCTGCCTCAGAGGGCGGTGGAGGCAGGTTCTCTGGATGCTTTCAAGAGAGAGCTAGATAGGGCTCTTAAAAATAGCGGAGTCAGGGGATATGGGGAGAAGGCAGGAACGGGTACTGATTGGGGATGGTCAGCCATGATCACATTGAATGGCGGTGCTGGCTCGAAGGGCCAAATGGCCTACTCCTGCACCTATTGTCTATTGTCTATTGACTATTGACTCTTCTTCTTGCGTACGGCGTGCACAGCCTAAAGTTGTAGGACAACTTGTTCTATTTGATCTTATTTGATTGTGCACGCCGGGTTGATTGCATTCGTCGAAACAGGGGCGGACCACGTGAAGGTTGCAATCTCCCAGCCTGACCTTCGGTCTGAAGAAGGGTGTCGACCCGAAACGTCACCTATTCCCCCTCCCCAGAGATGCTGCCGCCTGATCCGCGGAGTTACTCCCGCTTTTTTGTGTCTAAAATATCTCGCTTCTGCATTTCTCCTTGTGCTTGGGATAAATGTCCCAAGGTGCTTCACGGAAGTGCTGTTAAATAAACGTTGACACGGAGGAGGAAGTAAGGTGCACGGTGACGTAACATGTATTTTAATGAAAGACGGCGTTATTCAGTGAAGCAATCCCAGAGCTGCTGAAGGCACAGCCACAGTTAGTGGAGCCTGCCCCCGAAGACATTGGGGATGTGCGCGAAGGCAGAATTGCCTCTGGGAGGGCTGGTTGATGGACAAGATTAGGAAGTGCAAGGCTACGGAAGGGTCTGATGTCAAAAGAAGGAACACTTTAGTGCTGAGCCTGTCTGAACAGTAGGCGAAGCCAGAAAAATGTATAGGCCTTTTGCACTTTGACCCTTCCACGCACTGACACTCCCACCCTGGAAACTTGAACACATATTTGAGGCTGTTACCCGCTGAATATTATTTATGGAATGCTGCCATCAGGAGGAAGTCACAGGTGCGTGAGCGCCATTGCCTCAAGGTTCAAGAACTGCTTCTTCCCATCAAACACCACGTTCTCGGTCCAAACCCTAACCTCAAACCATTTGAACCGCGCGGGATTCTCCACTACTCTGATTGCTCCAAGCACTTCAGTTTTTCATTGGTTCATAAGTCATAGGAGCAGAATTAGGCCATTCAGCCCATCGAGTCTCAGTCATAGCTGATCTATTTTTCACTCTCAACCCCATTCCCCCGCCTTCTGCCCATAACCAATCAAGTATTTGTCAATCTCTACCTTAAAAAGCAGCCATTGACTTGGCCTCCACAGCCGTCTGTGGCAATGAGTTCCACAAGTCAAGTCACTTTTATTTCTATAGCACATTTAAAAAACAACTCTCGTTGGCCAAAGTGCTTCACATTGGTGGAGATACTAACGTTATACAACAGTGGTTCATAGATTAGGTACATACATAAATACATACATATAGCCCTCCCTCAGAGGACCACAGGTTCACCACAGGTTTTTGCATCACTTTGGTCTGGTTCACTTGGCGAAACTGGCCATTTATTGTACATTTTATTGTTGTTGCATCTAATATGCCCGTAAACCTGCAGCAGGTAAGAATTTTATTGTTCCCAGAAAAATCACTCCGCAGATCAGCGGGCATGGATTCACGATGAGGTGGAAGATATGTAGAGGGGATACAAGAGAGACCATCTCACCTTCCCACCCTAAGAGTGGCCAGTACGTGGAACGCACGGCCTGTGAGAGAGTGTGGTGGAAGCTAGGGATAACAGACAATAGACAATAGGTGCAGGAGTAGGCCATTCGGCCCTTTGAGCCAGCACCGCCATTCAATGTGATTATGGCTGATCATCCCCAATCAGTACCCCGTTCCTGCCTTCTCCCCATATCCCCTGACTCCGCTATTTTTAAGAGCCCTATCTAGCTCTCTCTTGAAAGCATCCAGAGAACCTGCCTCCACCGCCCTCTGAGGCAGAGAATTCCACAGACTCACCACTCTCTGTGAGAAAAAGTGTTTCCTCGTCTCCGTTCTAAATGGCTTACTCCTTATTCTTAAGCTGTGGCCCTGGTTCTGGACTCCCCCAACATCGGGAACATGTTTCCTGCCTCTAGCGTGCCCAAACCCTTAACAATCTTCTGAAGATGTGAATCCATGAGGCAGGGAAGGCAATGGACCAAGTGCTGCGAGACAGGTTTAATACTGAAGGCTGCTCTCTGGTCAATGTGAACGGTTTGAGTTAGAGTCCTAGAGTGCTGCAGTGTGGAAACAGGCCCTTCGCCCAACTTGTACAAGGCCGATCGGGATGCCCCTGCCAACCTAGTCCATTTAAGCTGGAAAGAGTGTAGAGAGAGGATGTGGCCAGGACTGGCCATTTCCTACGAAACCTTTCCCATTCATGTACTGTTTAAGAAGGAACTGCAGATGCTGGAACAATCGAAGGTAGACAAAAATGCTGGAGAAACTCAGCGGGTGAGGCAGCTTCTATGGAGCGAAGGAATAGGTGACGTCGCCTATTCCTTCGCTCCATAGATGCTTTCCGGGTCTCGACCCGAAACATCACCTATTCCTTCGCTCCATAGATGCTGCCTCACCCGCTGAGTTTCTCCAGCATTTTTGTCCACCATCAATGCGCCAATCTGTTAAATGTTGTTATTAGTACTGGTGCTGACTCGAAGGGCCGAATGGCCTACTCCTGCACCTATTGTCTACCTGTCTCATTTACTTCATCTGGCGACACGTTCCAGACACCCACCACCGTCTGAAAAAGTTGCCGCTCTGGTTCCTGTTCAATCTTTCCCCTCCCACCTTAAACCTGTGGCCTCCAGTCCTTCCTCCTCCTACCTGTCTCCTCTCGTGTTATTATACACCCCTGTAAGATCACCCTCCCAGCCTCCTGCACTGCAAGAGATTAAAATCCCTGTCCCAACGGTGCGAGTTCATTCCAAGAGCTCTCCCGAGTTAAAAAAAAAAATCAAACTGGTGGTAAGCACGGAGAATGAACGTAGCGGGTACGTCGGAGCTCGGGGACGTCTCTTAGCGCTAACGGCAGGTACTCGGGAAGACTTGCTAACGGTAGGTAAGCACGGGAAGACTCGTGAAGATTTTTCATACATGTTGAAAAATGTCCACGAGAGCCCCGAGTACCGACGAGTGGCCATTACCGTAAATCTCCGAGTTCGAATCAGGGCAAACTCGGGAGAGCTCTTGGAATGAACTCGTACCGTGGGACAGGGGTTTAAGTCCGAGCCTGCTCAACCTCCCCCTCCAGCTCAGCTTCTTGAGTCCTGGCAACGTCCTCTCAAATCCCCTCGACACTTTCCAGCTTAATATCCTTCTTCCGGAAGCACTTTGATGAGACGACATTGACGAAATCTTTTGCGTGCCTTGAGGTGCCTGCTATTGGTGACCAGAAGCCTGTTGGAGAGAAGAATCGTTGCTTCCCTGTAGACCAGGAGTTTTGTCCTGGGTCTGAGGTCTTGATGTTTAAATGCTGTTTTCGTCAAACAGCCATCCATGAATGCCCAGCTTTGCAGTGATCATCGCTCTTCAACATTATCTGCTTGGCTTAAATCATTCTGGGACATCCTGGGTTTACTGTGCAAGGGATTTGTCATACACTGCCTCAAGGACCTGTCCCACTGTCCCGAGTTATTCACAAATTCTCCCGAGTTTTTTAAACTCGCAGAATGTTCGTTACGAGTCCGTAGGAGTCCGTGGATATATCGTAGCGGCTCGTTATGCCAGCCGTGGGAACTCGGGGCATCAGGTAATTCGGGACGTTTTTTCCAGCCCGATGAAAAATGTCCACGAGTTTAAAAAAATAGCCCCGGGTATCCACGGCTGGCAAAACGAGCCGCTACGATATATCCACGGACTCCTACGGACTCGTTACGAACATTCTGCGAGTTTGTAAACTTGGGAGAATTCGTGAATAACTCAGGAAAGTGGGACAGGCCCTTTAGACTGAACCTTCGCCCAATGTCTAAATGTTGCTGTTTGGTTTATTATTCCTGGGTCTAATATCTTGCCATCAGGTTTAGAATTGCTACATCGTGAGTGTCTGTCTCGGTTTGATTTACTGAACTTGACATCGATGTCTGGCTCTTGGGGTTTCATTTACAAAACTTGGTCCTAGTCTCTAACGTTTAGGCTTTAGTTTATCGTGCTTGTATCCACCGTCTAACTCGGTTTGGCTGGATGCAATTGAGTCCAGCGTCAGACTGTAGGGGCTTGTTTGATTTATTATATCTACAGCCAAGGTAAGTTTGAGTAATGTATTATTGAATGCCCTATCCAAGGCGCTGTCTATGTCTCTCTATGGCATTGCCTCTCGGATCTCACCTCATGTTAAACCTCAATTCTGCCAGTCCCTTCGAATAACTTGGGCACTCTGCTGTGACTGTCCACACTGCTCCTCCTGCAACTCTACCGCTGCGCCACCCACAGCCACAGGTGATGCAGGGTGATGAGTCTAGGGAGGGTGCGGTGGGTGGAAGTATAGAGAAGATGAGCAAAGGGCACGTGAATGGGGATGCAAGAGACTGGCGAGAATGAGGAAGTAACACTGAGATGCTATTGTCACGTGTACCAAGGTACAGTGAAAAGCCTCAAGGGCCTGTCCCACTTAGGCGAATTTTTAGGCGACTGCCGGCGACAGTCACAGTCGTAGCGGGACGCCGAAATGGACACACCCTACGACAAGCTACGAAGGTAGACAAAATTGCTGGAGAGACTCAGCGGGTGCAGCAGCATCTAAGGAGCGAAGGAAATAGGCAACGTTTCGTGGCCGAAACCCTTCTTCAGCCTCAAACCCCAAACGTTGCCTATTTCCTTCGCTCCATAGATGCTGCCGCACCCGCTGAGTTTCTCCAGCACTTTTGTCTACCTTCGATTTTCCAGCATCTGCAGTTCCTTCTTGAACGGTAATATAATGGAACAGTTAAAGATGAGGTGGAAGGTAGACACAAAATGCTGCAGTAACTCAGCGGGACAGGCAGCATCGCCCATTCCTTCTCTCCAGAGATGCTGCCTGTCCCGCTGAGTTACCTTCGGGGTCTCGACCCGAAACGTCCCCCATTTCCTTCTCCCCAGAGATGCTGCCTGTCCCGCCGAGTTACTCCAGCATTTTGTGTCTACCTTTGATTTCAACCGGCATCTGCAGTTCTTTCTTGCACAAAAGATGAGGGTAGACTAGACACGGAGAACAATTTCCACATCCAAAATGGTACTGTGGAATCCACACGGTCAGTTTCTGTGCTGCTGGGATCCAAAAACAAGAACAAGCTTAATACCTGTGTAGGAAGGAACTGCAGATGCTGCTTTATACCGAAGATAGACACAAAGTGCTGGTGCAACTCGGCGGGTAGCATCTCTGGAGAGAAAGGATGGATGACGTTTTGGGTCGGAACCCTTCTTCAGACTGAAAGTAGGTGGGCCGGGAGGTGGGGGAGTAGAAGGCGGGAGGTAGGAAAAGTAGAGTGGGGGGGGGGGGTGTGTGAATTGGAGGTAGGAAAGATTTTCTGAGTATGGGCAAGATATGAGTATATGTCTCCCGTTCTCTTCCCCTCCCCACTCTACTCTCAGTCTGAAGTTCGAAACCGAAACCTTTTTTCTCCAGAGATGCCGCCTTGACCCACTGAGTTACTGCGGTGCTTCGTGCCTATCTCCAGTTAGCTTTAATATGTATTTTAGGAGGTGGTTGTAAAATATCGGTGCGTTTTCTTTCGGGGGGCCTTCAAGGATTTTATTCTCGATCTAGCGCTGAATCCAGAGCTGATGTTCTGGCTGCTGGATGGGACATGGGAATAACGGGCTTTGAGATGCACGGCAAGCGGTTGTGAAGGGGCAAGTCTCGGAGCCCGAAGCCGATATTGCGCCTCGCAAATCATTGATGATCACATTGATCAGTGTTACTTGAGTTCCAAATCTTTTTGTCTTTCAAATTAACAACCTGGGTCTGGCAAAGGAAGTCAAGTCAAGTCAAGTCACTTTTATTTCTATAGCACAGTTAAAAAACAACTCTCGTTGACCAAAGTGCTTCACATTGGTGGAGATACTAATGTTATACAACAGTGGTTCATGGATTAAGTACATACATGAATACATACATATAGCCCTCCCTCAGAGGACGTCAAGAAAGGCTTGAGAGTAAAGATGAGTTTTTAGTCTCGACTTAGAGTCGATGGAGGGGGAAGTTCTGATGGGAAGAGGGATGCTGTTCCACAGTCTAGGAGCTGCACCGGCAAAGGCGCAGTCGCCCCTGAGCTTATGCCTAGACCGCGGGATGTTCAGTAACCCCAAGTCGGCCGATCTGAGGGACCTGGAGGTGGTGTGGTGGGTGAGCAGGTTCAGGAACAGCTTCTTCCCTGCGGCTGTTAACACTACTGAACTCTGCACCTCGGTGATAGCCAGTCACCCCCCTCCCGGACACTCCTTCCCCCTGAAAAATTGCACTACTGATACTGCTGTACATATATATATTTTACTGCTCATTATTCCTAAGTTCGCTCTTCTGGGTGAGATGCTAACTACATTTCGTTGTCTCTGTACTGTACACTGCACAATGACAATTCAAGATTGAATTGAATTGAATTGAATTGAATTTTGACTTTTGAGGAAAATGGGTATACGTTGGTGTCAGGACGGTGAGATGTTGAGGCCACAGATGAATTGCTAACGCCAGGCAGCTAGCTGGCTCTCTTTAGCTTCACACTCACACACTGGAGTCTCTGGGAGCAGAGAATAGCACTCAAATCAGTCACATCAGGTAACGCAAAATTAATGAGCTGCTGTTTGCAAAACTCCGGGGCCTTGGTAATAGCTGTTTAGCACCTCCTGCCTGTTATGCCATCGATCGGAATGCCTCTGCTCTCCCTCCAAGCAGATCTTTATCTAAT
Source organism: Malacoraja senta (assembly GCA_038087875.1). Lineage (NCBI taxonomy): Eukaryota > Metazoa > Chordata > Chondrichthyes > Rajiformes > Rajidae > Malacoraja > Malacoraja senta. The sequence continues at coordinate 23,935,307 of CM075988.1, forward strand.
TGGGCCCTGGTGTGATTCTGAAGGGGCACACACTCCTACGAAGAAAGGGAGGCTGAGAACAGACCAGGTAGACATTGTTTCGCTGAACACCTTCACTCGGTCCCCAGATCTCCCGGTTGCTGGACACTTTAATTCCCCCTGTTTAAGAAGGAACTGCAGATGCTGGAAAATCGAAGGTAGACAAAAGTGCTGGAGAAACTCAGCGGGTGCAGCAGCATCTATGGAGCGAAGGAAATAGGCAACGTTTCGGCCCGAAACCCTTCCGGGTTTCGTCCCGAAACGTTGCCTATTTCCTTCAGGGTTTCGTCCCGAAACGTTGCCTATTTCCTTCGCTCCATAGATGCTGCTGCACCCGCTGAGTTTTCTCCAGCATTTTTATCTCAGTTTAATTCCCCTTCCCATTCCCACACTGACCTATCTGTCCTGGGCCTCCTCCATTGTCAGAATGAGGCCACATGTAAACTGGAGGAACAGCACCTCATATTTCACTTGGGCAGCTTACAGCCCAGTGGTATGAATATTGATTTTTCCAACTTTAAGTAACGCCTGCATTCCCTCCCTCTCCATCCCTCCCTACCCAAGTCGCACCAGCTTTCATTCCGACCTAGCTACGGCTAACAAACCCCTTTTCCTATATCACCGTTACCTTTTTGCATATCTTTCATTCATTTGTTCTATATCTCTCTCTCTACATCACCGTCTATATCTCTCGTTTCACTTTCCCGTGAACTTCTGTGTGAAGAAGGGTCTCGACCCGAAATGTCACCCGTTCCTTCTCTTCAGAGATACGGGCCTGTCCCGCTGAGTTACTCCAGCATTTTGTGTCTACCTTCCTTCGGCTTAAGCCAGCAAACCAGTTTAAGAATAAGGAGTAAGCCATTTAGAACGGAGACAAGGAAACACTTTTTCTCACAGAGAGTGGTGAGTCTGTGGAATTCTCTGCCTCAGAGGGCGGTGGAGGCAGGTTCTCTGGATAGGAGAGCTCAAGAGAGCTAGATAGGGCTCTTTAAAAATAGCGGAGTCAGGGGATATGGGAGAAGGCAGGAACGGGGTACTGATTGGGGATGATCAGCCATGATCACGTTGAATGGGGTTGCTGGCTCGAAGGGCCGAATGGCCTACTCCTGCACCTATTGTCTATTGTCTATTGTCATCTGTAGTTCCTTCCTAGACACCTCTGCCAACCTCACTTATTCTGCCATGTCTATCGCGCTCAGGTGTAGTGAAGGGGGCAGGTTGCAGAGTTGCTGCTGCACAGTGCCAGAGACCAAAGGTTCGATCCTGACTACGGGTGCTGTCAGTACACAGTTTGCTCGTCCTCCCCATGACCACATGGGTGCTCCGGTTTCCTCCCACACTCCAAAGACGTTTTATTGGCTTCAGCAAAATTGAAAATTGTCCCTAGTGTTTAGGATAGTGCTAGTGTACGGCATGGACTCGGTGGGCCGAAGGGCCTGTTTCCGTGCTGTATCTCTCAACCAAAAGACATCACAGAGCTCCTTCAGCCAGCGGGGGATTGAGTTGGTGACTAATTACTTTTGGCTTTCCTAATGGAAAACACTGCATTCATTGTTGTTAACAATTCAAAGACGTATTTGGAAAGCACTTCCTCAGCTGCAAGAATGATAGACAATAGACAATAGGTGCAGGAGTAGGCCATTCGGCCCTTCGAGCCAGCACCGCCATTCAATGTGATCATGGCTGATCATCCCCAATCAGTACCCCCCGTTCCTGCCTTCTCCCCATATCCCCTGACTCCGCTATCTTTAAGAGCCCTATCTAGCTCTCTCTTGAAAGCATCCAGAGAACCTGCCTCCACCGCCCTCTGAGGCAATGATCTGAGATTGAAACGGTGCTATGCGAATGCAAAGTTTCGTTTAGTGTTTGAGACACAGCGCAGGAACAGGCCCTTCTTCGGCCCACCGAGTCCACACCGACCAGCGACCCCCCGCACATTAACACCACCCTGCACACACTAGGGACAATTTTACCCCGAGCCACCTAAACCTACACACCTGTAGATCTTTGGAGCGCGGGAGGAAACTGAAGATCTCGGAGGAAACCTATCGCGGATCACGGGGGAAGCACCGGTAGCCGGGATCGAACCGGGTCTGTACGGCCACGTGTCTGGTTCTGAGCTGCAGAGTGTGTGTGTGTGTGTGTGTGGGGTAGCTGCAGATGTCCTTCTGCTGCTGAGTCAGGCGTGTGGGGTGCAGCTCTCCGGCGCGGAACAGTTGGACGGGCAGGAAGTCCAACTTTAGATATTCCTGGGTCGGTAGTGGGCTAATTTAGTCCATGCTACAGGAGATGATGCTGGCCTGACCGCTGTACCGTACATGTCTCCCAACGGCTTCCTGTGCAGTAAGATAATCTGAGCTTGGACGCGGGGTGGGGGGGGGGATGGGGGGATGGGGGGAGCAAGTTACAGCCAGCAGTAAACCTTCACTCTGCAGCTGGGCGACCCGGTTCGGTTCATCATTGAATTAGGGCTCGGATTCAGTGTTTAAGAAGGAACTGCAGATGCTGGAAAATCGAAGGTAGACAAAAGTGCTGGAGAAACTCAGCGGGTGCAGCAGCATCTATGGAGCGAACGAAATAGGCAACGCTCATAGATG